>APFE030680052.1:7653-44682 GCA_000404065.3 Pinus taeda
CTAATAAAGCTTGTTATGGCCGAACCAAGTGGAGTTAGCTTAGTCCTAGTTCCCAAGCTGTCCATCCATGCATCAAACTCGAGCCCAAGTGTCCTGCAAATATGTCATCCACATAGCTATTATGGGAATTTCTAATTCAGTCCAAAATTGCACTTGAAACTCAATTTTCATAAAAACTTCTAGAAATTGCAAAACTAAAATTAAACACCTGAATATGCATAAAATACATCAAAATGAGATGGATGTGATGGAAAATGGATGGAAAATATAAGGATTAAGTAGGTTTCCCTAAGCAAAAATAGACCAAAACTGAGGGCCAACAGAAGACAAGCATGCAAAGGAGACTAATGAAATTGGACTCTGGGAGTCAAATCTTCCCCATTATATCTTCCCTATGATCTTCCAAGCCCCTGAATTCACCAGAAAATGTTAGGTCTGTTATGTCCCTGCCCAAAGAGATATCATGGCCCCATCTGGTGAGATCTTGTTTATAGTTACTTCCGAGTCTATAAACCAAATGATGCTAGCTCCACATGTGGAAAATAGTGCCCCTTTCTTCTTATAAGCCCTCACCCAGCTTTATTAGAAGCTGGATTTCGCTAAAAGAGCCAAAAGCTTTGAGATCTTCTTGCCTGAAAATGCCTAGTTACCTAAGAAGAATCCTCCATACCCTTCCTCCATCTTCCCTGATCAATATAAACAAATTATATCCATAATCTCATACGTTTTGGGTTATTATTTTGATCAGTGGGTAGATAAGCCCATTTTAGGTTTCCTCTCCATATTTTCCACAGATAGTAAACCATCCATTGTATTCAATTTCAACCAATTTTTGGCTGATAGCGTTCATGAATAGTTCCTGAAATTTCCCTTAGAGCAGGTGTTTAATTACACTTCCATTTTAATCTACATGTTCCTTTATTATCACACAGACAAGTTCAATCTTGCAATGCAAAAGCTAGATGATGCAGGAAACTAGCAGCCAATGATTTTTTGGACTTCATGGTCATGAAAGAGCATAAAAAATTCTCATACAAGCAGTTTATTGAAGAATTTTTTCACCCAAAAATGAACATCCTAAACATCTCAATACAACCCAAAATAAGGGAATATATTAAAAGAATTTTACATCTAACAGATCAAGCCAAGACTGGAGATTGGTATTTATACCAAAAATACATAGAAATAAGAGTTTATGGATGCGAATTGGCACCATACAGACTCCCAAAATACCTCCTCCTGAGGATTTTTGCCTTGGAATACATTAGACATATGTTAAATTATGGTGACATCCATTTTGTGATGGCTAAGAAGAAGTCACAGTTTCGAACAAAGACACAGGTGGACCCATTTATATGCAATACTAGGACAACAGGTGAAGAAGTAGACAAACTTCTTAAAGAGGAAAATTTAGCCTGAGTTTTACATGGTCTTATGACCCTTGTGGTATTATTTCAAAGCTCAGAGTAGAGAATAAAAATGCTCCCTACATCCACACCTCAAGGCTTGAGATAGAAAAGTATGCAAATCAGTTGGAATGGATAGAGAATACCTTACAGGAAGCTAAAGAACAACTCTTTTCTACTTCAAGTTTATAGACTCCCACTCCTTAGGAGAAAACAAGTAAAAGACAAAGAGAGGGGGGATCATCATCAACAATAGGGAGCGAGGCCAAAGAATTCAGGATCAATTATAGGAAAATGGAAAAATTGACTCCTAGGATGGATATAGAAAAGGAAACAGAAGAGCATGTTTCCATCATAATTACAAACTCACCTCCTGCAAGCAATAAATTTGTAACATCTTCTACTGGACCTTCATCATCACAAGGTCAGAAGGAAAAAAAGCTAGATTCACATAATGTCCAAGGAGAGAAAGAAAAGACTTTTTTTGATAGGTGCAGAGAGATTAAGATTAAGAATGAGATTCTTAAAAACAATACCTATAATCAGCTTTGGAAGTAGACCTCCAGCTCACAGAGCAGATTTTTATTAGTTTTCGACACAGAGCATGGAAAGATGCAGAGGCCTTCCTTGAGGCCCAAACTCCATATCCAAAAACATCAACAGAATACAATAGTACTACATTTGAGTTCAACACCAAAGACATCCATCCCATTGATCAAATGGAGATGCATAAGCAGACTGGTGAGATGATTTCTTCCAAATTAACTAATAATTCTATGTCATTGTCCGAGTTGTAGGTCTCATTTGCCATTATTCATTCTGAGTTGAAAATGGAGAAGGTATCCTACTTGGCAAAGGATAATAGGATCAATTATTTGGAAGATTTGATAATAAAGATAGGATATGATCCTAAAGATGTAAATGCTGCATAGGAGATCATCAAGAAGAAAAATATGGATATTACAGCATTGAGAAAGCAGCTTAAGTTTCCAACCACAAAGGATCCCTTGACCAAAGACATTGAAGAAAATGAGGCACATAAGGGTGACATCATGAAGTTGATCATAGAGAAGAATATACAGATTAGACAGATGGAGGATGAAATGGAGAAGATGATAAAAGAGAAAGATTAGAGTTAGAGGATGGCCATTATCCCCCTGGATTCCATACCCATTTCTCATCTTCCAGCAATAGGAACAACCACTGCAGCTACTTCCTCCACCCATACTCCAAGTGTTGAACAGGTGACAAGGACACTAGAGAATATGTTAACTTAGTCAAAAGTGATCAAGACATTGCATGGGCAGCTCAAAGCTCTAGAAGAACAAAAAGCTAGAGCTGAAGCTTCTCATCTTACTGAAGTGCAGAAATCATAGAGACTGTTGGAGAGGTTGTAGAAGGTAGAAAAGGATACCTCAATTGGTTAGACCTTGGCCCAAGCTAAGGAAACCATTTGGATAGGTAATTTGGACTGTATGAATGATATTTGGTCATCTATATGAATCATCTTTGAATAGAAAGAATTGATAGAAAAAGCCACAGAAACCATTGTTTAGGTAAGGGAAAATCTTGGAGATATGCCCATAGAAGCCTCCAACATTATCAGATTATTGAATTCTAAGTCTAAATATGAACTTGAAGAATTAGGAATTAGTGATAGGACCGCCACTATTTTGGAAGTCAAGAAAGTTTTGACTAAAAGGAACCACATTGAACAATTGGAGGAAAGATGTGAAACATTAGAGTTAGGAGTGAACAAGTTTTGTAATAGAATTGAAGCATTAATCCAAAAAGGGTTGCCCAACATATATGTGATTAATGATAAATTGCTCACTCAGGAAGACTATGTTTTGGAGATGAAGGAAATGGCCAAAAGCAGTGTCAAATTCAGTGGGATAACGGGCAATATGACAACAAGAGCAATTTTAGAAACCATGGCAAATGATTTCTACATCCAGAATGAGGTAAAACATGTTTTTACAGTGAAGCCAACTTTTGCAAAATACACAGAGGTTGATGAAATTTACCAAAGGATAATTAAATTAACCGTACCAGGTGAAAAAATGTGGGAAGAACTTTGTGATTTATTGGATTAAAGGATAATTCATGGGTAGTAAGAATAGTGGCCAACACAACAACCAACACATCAATGCAGCACAGTTTCGAGTTGATTCAACAACCGAACCCACCAATGCAGATCCACCTTTCTATGTAGTTGTCTACGTGGCCTATTTTTCTGCTAGAGATAAATCTTATTGTTGAGAATTAGGCTAATAATACATTGTCAGTTGAGACAAAGATTTTGTAATTATTTGTATAAATACTTCTCTGTTTGAAGTATTAAGGGTTGATTTCTGAATGTAATTACTAATTTTCTCTGCATATTGTAATTTTTCAAAGAAGCTGGAGCATCAATAATACAGGGATCTTTTCATAGGATTCATGTGGTGTACCAAATGGTGATGTGTTTCTTCAGTTTATTTGTTTAAGCATTGTTTTTCTTTCTTTGTTATTCTGAAAATTTCAATTACTTAACATAAACTGCGATGAATAGGACACGTTACATAGAGCACCCTATTCTGGCTACTAGTAATTTTCATGTTTTCTGTTGAAATCAAATTAAGTAATTCTTAATTGCTCTTTAATTTCTAATTTCTCTGGATAATTCATGGGTAGTAAAAACAATGGCCAACGCAACAACCAACACATCAATGAAACACAGTTTCGGGTTGATTCAACAATCGAACCCACCAATGCAGATCCACCTTTCTATGCAGTTGTCTATGTGGCCTATTTTTCTGCCAGAGATAAATCTTATTGTTTAGAATTAGGCTAATAATACATTGTCGGTTGAGACAAATATTTTGTAATTATTTGTATAAATACTTCACTGTTTGAAGTATTAAGGGTTGATTTCTGAATGTAATTACTAATTTTCTCTGCATATTGTAATTTTTCAAAGAAGCTGGAGCATCAATAATACAGGGTCCTTTTCATAGGATTCATGTGGTGTACCAAATGGTGATGTGTTTCTTCAGTTTATTTGTTTAAGCATTGTTTTTCTCTCTTTGTTATTCTGAAAATTTCAATTACTTAACATAAACTGCGATGAATTGGACATGTTACATAGAGCACCCTATTCTGGCTATTAGTAATTTTCATGTTTTCTGTTGAAGTCAAATTAAGTAATTCTTAGTTGCTCCTTAATTTCTACTGAACCTTAGATTTATGCTATTTCAAAATTCATTTACTATTCTGAAAGATCCAAATAGTACAACCTAGCTTTCCTTGTGCAACTCCTCTAAAATTTGATGCAAATCCACTTTAATCTTTAGAATCCATAGCCCAATGGAATTATAGCAATTTAATCAACCAAGCAATCCAATAAAAAACAATCAGTACAGTCATAGCTAGCCTAAAATTCACATAAAAAAAAGCTAAATTTTACTGAGAGATCCCTCTCTGAAGTTGGCAGGGCTAGATCCCAACTTCCAAAGTGGTTTTGATCTTGCCCTATGTTTTTACTCCCTCAACCTCAAAAATACAGAATGAAAACACATGCCAAAGGAGAATTTCTCTAATTTGGAACATAGTTTGTGTTGACACAGGGTTTGAAGGACCTGCTGGATATGTTGGAAATGATTTTCCCAACTCTTGCTGAAGATGAGGATGTTGTATAAATATACAACCATGAATGAGTTGGTGAAAGGCCACAATATGTCATCCATAAACCTCATAAAAGTTTTATGGGCATTTATCAACCCGAAGGGCATGACCAACCACTCAAAACGGCCCACCTTGGATTTGAAGGTAGTCTTCCATGCATCTGCTACCAGAGCATCTGGACTTAGCCAGCAATGTGAAAGTATGTTCACATATTGTGGCTAAACAAGTTTAATTTCACTAACCTGAGTGGTCAAAAGTCAGTTTTTACCGAGAGGGTTTGATCTCTCGAGAAATGAGTTATATTTCATTATTGTAATAGTTAGAAATTGTCTTATTTTAGATTCAAAGATAAGTTGTTAGCATAGGTGCATGATAGAGCTTGAAAATAGAAATTGGCTGTTAGAGTGTTTAAAAATAGAGATTGAGTTGTTAGAAAGGATTGGATTGATAAAAAGAAGAAAAATGTAATGCAAAAGGATTAGCAAGAATGAGAGAGGATTGAGGAAGAGAAATTCAAGTAATATAGCGAGGATTTCCATATTGAAACAGGGGTCTTTTTAATTGTTGTAATCGAGCCAGAGGGGCGAGACTCTGTAACCTTGATAGCATTTATAAATTGATGTCATGTGGGATTATATATACATATATTGATTTTGTGTGAACTTTCATTTTACTTCTGTTTATTTGTATTCAGGACAAAGTCGAATGTTTCTCTATTTTCATGCTTCACGATATAAAACGTAGAGCTAATAGGAATCACAAACCTTGTGTTAACAATAGTGTTGAAGCTGCTTAAAATCCCACTGTTGATCTAGGTTCCAACCAATGGTGCGAAATCCCACTGATCATTGGATCATCCCATATCACATCGCAATATTTGTTTGTAAGGGGGCGGACCTCAGGCCTTAATGATTTGCAATGAGTGATCACTGTAATATTGCATCACAGTAAAACAATGGTGGGTGGTTGGCCCGCAGGCCTTAAGCAGTTGCAAAGTGCGATCACCGAAATATCGTATCGTTGAAAGCCTTTGTGTGTTATCGGACCCAGATCATAGAGACAATGCAATATGCGATTGTGATACATCGCATCACAATATTTAATTACAAAGGACAAAGGGCCTGAAACTATAGCAATTGCGATTATGCAATTTAATCTAGACCGTTGATCATTTATATTGTGATCTAAGGAGAATCGCGAGCAGTTCTATAAAAAAAGGAGAAATACCAGTGTTCGGCTTTTATAAAGGAATCAGAGTAGCGTTGCGGAAGGTTGGACTGTAAAGGAATAACAAACGTGGGCTGATTGTTTGAGATTTCTCAAAATGATTGATTCTTGCATCATTTGTGGTATCAGAGCATAGAGAGATTAAAGATTGATTATAGTAAACATTCCGCCAGGGAGAGGAGTTGGCATTGGTCAAGGAAGATCGGAAGCAAATGTAGTTGTTTTGGAGGAGATCCGAAGTCTGTGTACGAGGATGGAAACAATTGAGAATGCTCAGAGAAGAACAACTGATGAAGGTGATGACAGTGCTAAAGAGGAATCTTCTGAGGAAGAAGAAGAGGAGGAAAATGAAACTATCAGAGTTGTTAAGATGTTGGTGAAAGTAGGAGGAAAACCAAAGGTGGAAATTTCTACGTATGAAGGGAGTCTCAATGTAGAAGAGCTAATGGATTGGATCAGGTCATTAGACAAATATTTTGACTATGAAAAGGAAGTTGATGACAAGAAGAAGGTGAGATTTGCAGTTACCAGATTGAAGGATCATGCAACTATTTGGTGGGATGAGCTACAAACATCCAAAGAGAGGAAAGGAAAGTCCAAGATCAAGTAATGGGACAAAATGGTAAGTAAGATGAAAGCCAAATTTATGCCTAGAGATTATCAGTTGAATCTTTTTAAACAATTACAAAATTTAAGGAAAAAAGGAATGACTGTTAAAGAATACACAAAATAAATTTATAGATTAAGTATTAGAGCAGGACATGCAGAGGATGACATGGAGAAGGTAGCGAGATATATCAATGGCTTACGATATGAAATACAAGACGAGATCAGCTTGTTAAGTCTGAAGACCATTGAGGATGCCTATCAAGCAAGTTTGAAGGTAGAGGAGAAGATGATGAAAAAATAGAATTAGAAGAATAGAGGCAAGAGCTCAGTAAGAGGTAGAGGAACTACCAGACCAAGGGGACAACAACATCAACATGAAGCAGGCAGTTCAAGTAGCAGACTGCCGCAGAGAGGGGATTTTAATAGAGGAAGATCTGTGCCCAGAGGAAGGGGCCAAGGAAGAGATGTTCGATGCTACACATGTGGAGATTTGGGACATGTATCGTGGGACTATCCTCATAATAAACCATCAAGTCAAAGCAATTCAAATGTGGCTAAGGCAAAGCCAGAAACACCTCGACTTATGGAGAAGGAAGAACCCCCTGAAGTAGGAGAATCCTTATTTTTGAGAAGTACATTGCTTAAGATAGAGAAAGAGATTGAAGAACCAACGCAGAGGAAGAATTTATTCAGAACTACCTGTAAATCAAAAGGTAAGTGTTGTAAAGTAATAATTGACATTGGAAGCATTGATAACCTTGTTTCTATAGAGATGGTGGACAAGCTCGGATTAGTAAAGGTAGTGCACCCTACTCCTTACAAAGTGTCGTGGTTGTAGAAAGGACATCAGATTATTGTGACAGAACAATGCAAGGTTGAAATACAAATTGGTACATATAAGGATGTAATATTATGCGATGTAATGCCAATGGATGTATGCCATGTATTGCTAGGAAGACCGTGGAAGTTTGATTGGAAAGATATTCATGATGGGAGAAGAAACACTTATACTCTGGAGAAGGATGTAACTAAAAATACATTGTTGCTATTGAAGGATGACGCTGACAAAGGAGCGTTTGGAAGTAGTGTTATGCTGATGAGCGGAAAGGAGTTGTTGCAAGAAATTGGAAAAGGTGAAGAAATGCATTTTGTTGTCATAGGGAGACCGAAGGTAATTATAAATTCCACGAACTTGGATAATTTTCCTGAAGAAGTTAAAATTATATTAGATGATTTTGCTGACATTGTTGTGGATGACTTGCCAAACGCATTACCTCCTGTTCGAAGTTTCAGTCATCGCATTGACTTAATACTAGGAGCAAGTTTGCCAAACAAAGCTGCTTACAGGTTGACACCTCAAGGGAATGCAGAAGTTGGAAGGCAAGTATAGGAACTGATGGATAAGGGACTAATCAGACAAAGTCTTAGTCCATGTGTTGTACCAACAACACTTAGTCCAAAGAAAGGAGGTGAATGGTGTATGTGCACATATTCCAGTGCCATAAACAAGATCACAATCAGGTATAGATTTCCTTTGCCACGCATGGATGATTTAATGGATTGTTTGAGTGGATCAAAGTATTTTACTAAAATAGATCTGAAGAGTGGATATCATCAAATAAGAATTTTGAGAGGGAGATGAATGGAAGATTGTATTTAAAACAAAGAGTGGGTTGTATGAGTGGTTAGTGATGCCTTTTGGACTCACTAATGCACCTAGTATGTTCATGAGATTGATGAACGAAGTCTTGAAGGAATATGCAGGCAAGTTTGTGATTGTTTATCTTGATGATATTCTAGTTTTTAGTAAAAGTAAGGAAGAACATCCAGAGCATCTTAAATTGGTTTTAAGAACTCTGTAGAAAGAGAAGCTACTGATAAAGCTAAAGAAATGTAGTTTCGTGAAGGAATAATTAATTTACTTGGGATTTGTTGTTTCTAAAGAAGGATTGAAAATGGATCTGGAAAAAGTCCAAGCAATTTGGAACTGGCCTATTCCCAGAAATATATTTGAGGTAAAAAGATTTCATGGTCTTGCAAGTTTTACAGGAAGTTTATCAAAGGTTTTAGTCAGATTTGTGCACCAATTCTTGAAACAATTAAGGAGACTAATCAGCCGTTCAAGTGGACAAAAGTAGCAGACAAGAACTTTAAATTGCTGAAGAGGAAAATCACAGAGGAACCAATTTTAGCTTTGCTTGATTTTGAAAAGGTATTTCAAGTTGAAACATATGCTAGCAGAGTTGTAGTTGGTGCAGTTATGAGTCAAGAAAAAAGACCGATAGCATACTTTAGTGAGAAATTGAATGAAGCGAAGAAGAAGTATTCGCCTTACAATCAAGAGTTTTACCCTATTGTGCAAGCCTTGAAAAATGGAGACATTATTTGCTGCCAAAGGAATTCATACTGTATTCAGACAATCATGCATTACAATTCATAAATAAATAGTTGAAATGGAACCAAAAACATGCCAAGTTGGTAGAATTTTTGCAGAGCTTTACTTTTGTGATAAAGCACACAAGTGGTAAGTTGAATAAAGTCACTGATGCGTTGAGTAGAGTAAGTTTTATTGTGCAAGAATTCAAAGTTGGTGTTGTTGGATTTGAAGAAATGATTGAAATGTACAAAGATGATGTAGATTTTAAAGATGTCTATACAACAGTTCAAAATCCAATAGTGCATAACAGAATTCAATGGTTAGATTGTCTCATCCAAGGAGGCTTATTGTTTAAAGGCAACAAATTGTGTATTCCCAAAAGTTCTATGAGGGAAAGATAATAAAGGAGAAACATAGTGGAGGATTATCTGGTCACTTTCGACAAGATAAAACCTTTGCTTAGGTGAATGATTTTTATTATTGGCCAAAAATGCAAACTGATGTTAAGAGATTTGTTGAGAAGTGCAGGATATGTCAACATGCTAAGGGAATTAGTCAGAATACAAGATTGTATCAGCCATTGCCAATACCAGACCGACCGTGGGATGCAGTTAGGATGGATTTTGTTTTGGGATTACCAAAAACTTAAAGAGGGAATGGTTCCATTTATGTTGTGGCAGATAGATTTTCCAAGATGGCACATTTCATTGCTTGTAAGAAGACTAGTGATGCAACACATATAGCTAATCTATTTTTTCAGAAATTGTAAGATTGCATGGATTTCCTATCAGTATTGTGTCTGATTGAGATACAAAGTTTGTAGGACATTTCTGGAGAACTCTTTGGAAGAAACTAGGAGCTAACCTCAGTTTCAGTTCAGCATACCACCCTCAAATAGATGGACAGATCGAAGAAGTAAACAAGAGATTGGGGAACATATTGAGAAGTTTAGTGTATCAAAATCCTAAGCAGTGGGATTTAGCACTAGCTCAGGCTGAATTTGCTTATAATGACACTCCAAACCGAAGTATTGGAATGAGTCCATTTCATATTGTTTTTGGAATGAATCCAAGAGGTGTGTATAAGCTCAGAAATTTGAGTAAACAGGAGACAAGAAGTGCAAAAGCTGAAGAGTTTGCAGAACAGATGAAAAGAATTCAAGAAGATGTCAAAGACAGATTACAGGAAAGAAATGGTCAATACAAACAGAGAGTGGATATGAAAAGAAGAGAGAAATAATTCCAAGTGGGAGATTTAGTGATGGTATATTTAAGAAAATAAAGTTTTTGCCAAGACTTACAATAAACTGAAAATGAAAACAAGAGGACCATATAAAATTGTAAGAAAGTTTTTAGCTAATGCATATGAAATAGAATTGCTAGAAGGGATTGGAATATCACTTATTTTCAATATTTTAGATTTGTATCCATACAAAGGGACAAAGTCAGAGCTATAGGAGGAAACTACAAAAGATGAAGTTCAAACCTTGAATTGGGAAGAACAATGCCAAAGACAGTTAAAAAAAAGTTGACGTTGTTTTGGAGAAAAGAGTATCCAAAAGAACCAGAGGACAAACTTATTTTCAATATCGAGTCAAATGGAAAGGACAACTAGTGGAGGATACTAGCTGGTTGACTACAAAAGAGTTTCAAAAGTATGGAGTAAGCCCTGAAAGTCTGAGGGATGGTTCTTTTCTTCCCTGGGAGTCTGATGCAGGAGCATTTGGACCTAGCCAACAATGTGAAAGTATGTTCACATGTTGTGGCTAACAAGTCGAATTTCACTGACTTGAGTGGTCAAAAGTCAGTTTTTACCGAGAGGGTTCGATATCTCAAGAAATGAGTTGTATTTCATTATTGTAATAGTTAGAAATTGTCTTATTTTAGATTCAAAGATAAGTTGTTAACATAGGTGTGTGATAGAACTTGAAAATAGAAATTGGTTGTTAGAGTGTTTTAAATTAGAGATTGAGTTGTTAGGCAGGATTGGATTGATAAAAAGAAGAAAAATGTAATGCAAAAGGATTAGCAAGGATGAGAGAGGATTGAGGAAGCGAAAGTCAAGTAATATAGCGAGGATTTCCATATTGAAATAGGGGTCTTTTTAATTGCTTTAATTGAGTGAGAGGAGAGAGACTTTGTAACCTTGATAGTATTTATAAATTGATGCCGCGTGGGATTATATATACATATATCAATTCTGTGTGAACTTTCGTTTTACTTCTGTTTATTTGTATTCAGGACAAAGTCGAATGTTTCTTTGTTTCATGCCTCATGATATAAAATGCAGTGCTAATAGGAATCACAAACCTTGTGTTAATAATAGTGTTGAAGCCGCTTAAAATTCCAGCGTTGATCTAAGTCCCAACCAACGGTGCGAAATCCTGCTAATTGTTGGATCATCCTGTGTCACATCACAATATTTTTTTGTAAGGGGGTGGACCTTAGGCCTTAAAGATTTGCGATGAGAGATCATTGTAATATCGCATCGCAGTAAAACAACGGTGGGTGGTCGGACCACAGGCCTTAAGAAGTTGCGAAGTGCGATCGCCAAAATATCACATCGCTGAAAGCCTTCGTGGTTTATCGGATCCGGTTGTAGAGATAGTATGATATGCGATTGCGATACATCGCATCACAATATTTCATTACCAAGGACAAAGGGCCTGAAACTATAGCGATTGTGATTATGCGATTTAATCTGGACCGTTGATCTTTTATATTGTTATCTAAGGAGAATCGCTAGCAGTTCTATAAAAAAGGAGAAATACTAGTGTTCTGCTTTTTAAAGGAACAAAAGTAGCGTTGTGGAAGGTTTGACTGTAAAGGAATAGCAAATGTGGGCCGATTGTTTGAGATTTCTGAAAATATTGATTCCTCGTCAACATCTGTGGTTTCTATAAGAACTTGGTGACAACTAGAATTCAAATCAATCTTGTTAAAGTACTTGTCCCCCTTGAGTTGGTCCATAAGGTCATCAATCTGTGGGATTAGGCATCTATTCTTGACAATGATCTTATTTAGTGCCTGATACTACAGAGTCTCTAGGTCCCATCCTTCTCCTGTACAAGTACAATTGGGTTCCCAGAAGGTGAGGAACTTGGTCGAATGTGCCCTTTTTATAGAAACTCCTAGATCTACTGCTTGATTTCCTTGTTTTCTAGAAGGGAGTGATGATATACTGGCCCATTGGGTTTAGGTGCCCCAAAATTCAAATCGATCGAATGCTTGACCTAACAATGCAAGGGTAGCCCTATGGGTTGTGAAAATTTTAGTACTGAAATTCTATTGAAGCAACTGGAATTAATTCTTCGAACTATTGATTCTGCTCTAGAAACTACTATGTAACCCTCTACGCCCAAATAAGGAACCTTCCCAGCGAAAATACTAGACTGCTACTCCCTCTGCCTGTTGGAATCACTCAACTTGGAAATTCAAATTATTTTGCCACCTTGCACTGAAAAATCGAACTACCCAAGCAATTTGCACTACTTGGCTAGGAACCGTGTAGCCCCCATAAAATTCATTTTGCTGCTTCATATGTATAGTGAATTTTCTTCTTTCACTTCTAAGCTCCCTTGTCTGAACAAACTTGGCTCTGATACCATGTGAAAATTTCACTACCGAAATTATGTGGCAACAATCGGAATTAATTATTGTAACTATAAGTTAATTATGCAGTTTATTTCTATGAAAATAACGAAATAACCAGAAAATATTCACAAAATAAATATTACAGAAGATAAACTAGAAACTGAGAAAATATTGGCACACACATACAAAAAATTTAGCACCCTTATTTTTGGACAAAAGTCCTCGAAAAACCCCAATGTGGGAAAACCGGTGCAACAACTGATGGTTTTTATTATTAAGCAACAATGAGAAATAATATGAGTACAATAAATTTCGCCAAACTGGTGAATCTATCCAAGAGAAACTTTGAAAAATATTTTTTGAGGGATTTTATCCTCTGTCCAAGAAATCCAGACATTGTTTGACCTCTGAAAACCTGGCCATCCAAGTGATCTGCATAAGCCCTGCGTCACCCTAGCACTGCTTGCTACACATACTACCTTAATTGATTGCCAATCTAGTCGTCCTTTCTGCTGTTGACTGGGAAAATGATTCTTTGACCCTCTGGAAAATATTCCTGGTCTCTGGAACTAAAAATGTCTTGCTCTTTAACTGGATCGAACTTCTCTTATAAAGAAACAATGTAGTCCCTATGTTGTTTCTTGGATGAAATATCAGCCTCATCTTTTCGACTATTTGGAACTAGACATCTTCTTCCAGACTCACTATCTCTACCCCTTTCTATCTTTGCATCCCCTCTCTGGCTCAAACTCTTCTAGTTACTGCTCTCTAAAAAGTCAAATTTCCCAAAGAAATCGATCCCAAGTGTGTGCCTCCATCTACCCACCGAGTTCTTCTCATAATATTAATGTGGGACTCCAACGACTAAGATTAAAACTTAATCAATGGATGAGATTATTTCCTAGTCGATCTATGTGAGTTTATAGAGAAATCTCATTTTCCTTAATTAATTCCTATTAATTAAACATTTTCCACGAGTTAAACTTTGGAAAAATTTGATTAATGATTAATTAACTTAATTAAGGCATTTCTAGGTGGATTTTCTTGAAACCTTTTCTAGGTTATGGAGTGCTAGTGTTTCTTAGCCTCTCTACCAATTTTCGAGACTAGAACACCATCCGATGCTACAAAAACTAACATGGGTGAGGAGAAGATGTCCCTGTACTCCTCCACAACCTTGTCAACTTGATTTTGATATGCAGGGGAACCCTTTATGGTGGCGATGGATGTGGCCACAATATGCCCCTTACTTTGAGAGTGAACCAGAAAGAAAACAATTTTTCTAGTTTGGGAAATGATCTTATTGCATTTCTTAGTAGAGATCAAAGAAATGGAGGTAAGCAGGGCTACCTCCTGTATCCTGTATAATTTTCTACCCAAAGTAATAATAAAAATGCGAGGTTTATACTTATACATAGCGTGACACTGCCACAAGTATGGTTGGACTAATAACACATCACAAACTTCAAGAGGAGCAACATCACACATACCTCGTCCATGAAGGACTTGATGCTGTAGGAAAGGTGGTATTTTTTGCTAACACAGAGATGTCATCCTTGGTCAAGCAACCCGATGGTGTATGGTTGCGGGTGTGGTGTGGTCAAAAAACCCAACCGCCTAATGACCTCTGCTGAGTTGAGGTCCTTTTGGCTCCCACTATTGACAATGAACTGTAGTGGAGAACCATTCACCCACATTTGTGAGTGGAAGAGACATTCCCCCTCCTCTGGATCTTCAAGCTCAATATTTTGGACCTTGGTGGTGGAAATGGTTCCACTAGGTTCTGCATCAATAATCTGCTTCCCCTTGTCATTCCCCTTGTTGGGTTCTATCTTAGAGTTGGAACATGCATCTGAATGTAAATCTTTTAGCTCGACCACCAGTGACTGCTTAGCACGACACTCATTTTTGTTGTGGGTGGGGCTCTTGTGGAACTCACACCACTTTTTGGTGTCCTTCTTTGTCTTCTTGATGTTATTCTTTGCTTGTGGATTTGATGGGTTGTCCTATGTCACTCCACTTTGGCTCTATCCTTTGTTTTGTGATTTGGAGGTGCCTTTTCCCTACTTTGTTTTGTAGATCTAAAGTCTCACTTATTCTTTATAAACTTTTGCTCGATCCCCACAACATATCGTTATGCTGCGCCAAGCGAGGAGATGTCTAGGAACTCCATTTCTTCATGGATGTATTTGTACATACAACCACGATACTCGAGTAGTATATGTCACTCAAAATCCTTGATACCCAACTTCGTGTGTAGGGTATGGAAAATGTTTGTGAATTGCGACACATCTTGGTCCCGACCACGTCATAGTGTGGCCCACTTTATGTACTTATATCATAGCTTTCCACAGGGTAATATTGTTCCTTTATGACATATCAGAAAGAATTACACGAGGGTATGATTGAAAATAATGAGGATTCCTCCTTGTCCCTCTGCTCATAGTATGTTTACTACTAGTCCTTGACATGGGGGGTGACTTTGAGGAGTGCAAAAAGAATATTTTCCCTATCGGAAAAGCTATGGACCAAAAAAATCCTTCTAGCATATTTAACCATCTATCCAAAGCATCTACATCTATTTGGCCTTCAAATATAGGAATGTTAAGGTTAACTTGTACCTTAAAGGGGGTGGTTCCTCCAAAGTGACTGTTGGATGAAGATTCTTTGCTCGTTGATACCCGTCGAAGGATCTGGGAAAAATTGTCCATTATCTTGTTCCTTTTTTGTTTCTTTGAACAAAATTTCGAAAGGATCTCCTACTCCATCTTCTTTCTTTTCTTCCACCATGGAAGTCAATCGAGGTCGGTGAGGCCTGTTTTGCAAGGGTTCAACCAATTCAATTCCAAACTGCTTATACCCTGACCTTGTTGGGGACATGCACAGAGAAAAAAGAGAAAGCGCAGGCCACTCTTGTACCATTGATCTAGATTTATGAAGGAACAAAAAGAAATGCAGATTCAAACCAAAACACAAAGATACAATGAAAACAAAACTTCAATTACTAAATAACAATTGTTGAACATTGTTTACATACATAAGAGAAACAAACTACCTCAAGCGATGGTAGCCTATCTTTGAGAAGAGATGTGACGACTACATGCCTTTTGAACTACTTTAAAATGAGGCTCGTAGACCTTTTTATCATCAAGAAACAATGGAAAAATCCTAAACATATAAAAACCTAACCCTGGGAGATGAAGCACCATAATTTTGTGGGCCCCATTGCGATTAGTTAGAACATCATCTTCTCGGGATCGTAACTTTGGCATACGATCTTTGTTTGGCGCACATGATACCTCGTTAGAAATATCTATTTGAGGACAAAAATTTCAATTACAAACCCCAATCAAAAGATATGGAGTCACTTGTTTTCCAAAATAATGTTGTTTAGGGCCTCAAAATGGCTTTGGAAGTTCAGGACCCAAAAAACTGCCAAAAATAGTAAACTGTGCTAGAAATTAGGAATTTCAAAGGAAATAGTGTTGGGGGTCCAAGTGGAATAGGTGAGTGGCCACCAATATCCACATGGATCATGCATGGGCTCTTTGGATAAACCCAAATTTATATCCATCAATAGGATTAATACAAAGCTACAATGACTACATCGTGGGGAGCTTTTTCTTTTCATGTCATATGATTCAAATTGATATAGAAGATTCTTTCAGTAAATTTTTTTGAGTCTATCTCTTCTAATTTATTATATTAATTTATTGAATCTAAACATCGACTCATGCATGGGAAGGTCTAGATTGTGACAGTGCAACCAACATGCAACATTCATGAGCCTCAAATGTTTTCATTAAAAATCCTCACTTTTGCAGACTTTATGCTTTGAGATGTTTATCATGCACCATAAAACAACATAAGAAGTGAATTTTTGTTTTTTTATCCCATGTCCATATGCTTTTCTAGACTATGAAGGGCATATGGAGATCGTCTTGAGTGAGGAGTTAGTCTTTGTATCTTTTTTCATAAGTATTCATATTCCAATGTTCCTCTTCATTTTGTTTATTTCATACTGCCCGCTCTAGTGTACCAATTGAGTATTTAATTGGATGCACTCTAAACATTTTTGTTTTTCCATATGTGAACTGCATTATAAATGAATAGTTTTGTAGCGAAAACATAAGCAACATATTACTATGAATGTTTATTAAATTGAAGAAAAGAAGTAAAAAGTAAGCATAATGAATTTAATCAACCTATCTTAAGAGTACATAATGGTCAATTTCATAAATTCAAACTTAAAGCTAAGGGCTTATTCAGCTTAGAGTAAGAATTTTTAATGGCTTCAACACAATTCTGGGGGATATTGATGCCATGCTAAAATTGGTGAAATTGTTATCATTCACCATTTTATTCTACATATTCTCAACACTATTTGAATGGTTGTTTGGTTGTAACTTGAGCGTGTGTGGATGTTTGTGCTCTTAATGTTTCATTTCTTAGCACATTTAAACAAGCCAAGTATGCTATAAATTCCATCATATACATCCATGGATTTATGATCCATATTTGTTTTTGTCCTATTAAAGCGCAACAAATCTTATTGAATTTCAAAGCTTCAGTGGATGGAAGAAAATGCATGCAATAAAGGTTTAAAAGATGAATTGTCTTATCCCAATATTATTAGTATTTTTCTACAAAGATCAAAACAATAGAACACATATCAAGTCTTTTCCCATAAAATCATTTTATAATATTTCAATTTCATCTTTTATATATATATATATATATATATATATATATATATATATATATATATATATATAGATAGCACACTACTCAACTTTCATTATTTTATTTATATGTTGTAGATTTCAATGGCTCAATGATGTCCCAAGAGTAGTTGAAATCAATTTTGTTATACAACAAAACAGATGATTATGGAAAATGGCTATCAATGCCATTATCTATTGGTTCATGAATTAAAATGAAACCATCAACAATTGGAAGCCATGAAGTAAAAAAAGGCATTTGCAAGACATTCATTAAAGGAATTTTGAAGTGAAAAATGGGCCTTAAAAAAATCTACTAACAAAATTAACTTTAAAGGAAGCAGTATGATTCAAAATGATGATGTCATCCCCAAGGGTAAATATTTTGGAGTGAAAAAAAGAAAACTATTTTTTTAGATGTATTTTTGGCTTATCTTCTCATAGGTTTCAAATGTAGACACTGTTGGATGTGGAATTAAATTCCATATCCAATGAGTACCCACTTTGCATGCTTTTGAGTAGATCCACATAAAACAAAATTGAAAATATATGAAAAACCATGTTGAATTAAATTCCACATCCAACGAGTAACCACTAATATGTATGCTTCTGAGTAGACCCACATTGAAAAAAATAAAGATACATCCAATGAGTACCCACTCTGCATGCTTCTGAGTATATCCACATCGAAATAAATTGAAAATACATGAGAAAAACATGTCTCGTTGGATGTGGAATATAATTCTACATCCAACGGGTGTCTACAATTTATATTTGAGTAAACCTATAAGGAGATAAGGCAAAAATACAATAAAAAAGTAGTTTTCTCTCTTTTTCCTTAAAAAACCATAACTATTATTTGATTATTTTTCTTAGGAGACACATTTTAGACCTCAAAATTCACCTAATGAACATCCATTGCAAAGATTTGGTAAAAATATTTAAGATGAGTAATGGAGGTCAAAAGGTGGCAAAAGTTTAAATGATACATGTTTATGACTATAGAGATATCAAAAGAGAGTTTATATTCAACCAAATTTTCCCAAAATTGATAATAATTGTGAGTTTACATTGTGAAAATTCCTTGAAATGCAGCAACTGGAAATAATTCGTCTAACTAGAAAATTTAATTATGCAGTTTATTTTGTGTATGACAAAATAACGAATTATTCACACTGCAATTTCTTCGCTAAATAAAATACTCCAAAAGTAAAATAGGAACTGAGAAATGCTAGCACACGCATAAAAATTGACACAATTATTTTTGGACAAATGTCCCTAGAAAAACCCAATGTGGGAAAATTGGTGCAACAACTGAGGGTTTTTTTTATTAGGAAGAAGTGAACTTTGAGTACAATAAATATGGATGCCCAAAAAGCTATCCAACTTGAGAGAAACACTGGTAAAATCAATTGAGGGAATTTACACTCTTCTCTGAGAAATCCCAACTCAAAATGACTAAACCCTCTACGTAGACTCTATGTAACTTCTGCGCAGCTTGTCACACGCTCAACTCAGAATAGCTGCCACTCAAGCTGTCCTTCCTATTGCTGACAAGGGAAGTGTCTCTCTTCCCTATTGGAAAATCTTATCGGCCTATAGAAACTAAAATGACCTCCTCTCCAACTAAAAGGAACTTCCTCTTTGAGGCTCTCTGTAGGTCCCACGCTGCCTCCTGGAGAAAATAATTTGGCCTCCTCTCTTGCCTCTCTAGAACTAGAAAAATTCCTTTGGATCACTGTATTTGCCCCTCTTTAGTATTATGTCCTCGTTTTGGCTCAAACTCTGCTACTGGATAGCTCGATCTTCCCAAGGAACTTGCACTACTGGTCCTCACTCATTGTGATGTGCGTTTTTCTATATACCCACTGACCTCTTATTATAACCTCCATTTGGGACTCCAATAGACAAGATTAAAACTTAATTGATGGTTGATATCATCTCCAAGTCTATCTGTGTGAGTTTCTAGATAATTATCACCTTTCTCAATTAATTAATATTAATTAACCAGTTTTCCTTAGTTAGACTTAGGAGAAATTTAAATGATGGTCAATTAATTTAATTGAGCTACCTATAGGTGAAATTTCCATATACGTTCTAGGTTTTGGAGAACTCCCATGTTTTAGCCTCTCCATAAAGTTTTGAGACTAGAACACCATCTAATGCTATAAAAAATAACACTACCTCTTAGCGAGGAAGGTGTTCTCCAACTCTGTCTCTGTAACATCCTCCCATGCCACTGATGTCTAACAATTGTAGCTGCTTGCCACTATTCACTAACCACTGTGCTAACTCTGATTCATCTGCCACTGACTGTAGTTGAAACATGCTGCATATGTGATGCTACTGACATTGCATTATACAACCTGTATTACTGCCATCTCTACATCTAGACTGCAACCCAACTAACATTCCTCTCACTGTTGCTATTGCTACTACAACCAGTGCAACTGAGAATCATCCAAAATACTAAATCAATTGTGTCTCTATATTGCAACAATCTCCTGAGTCTCTGATTGCTACTAGCCTTTGCTTTGTCACTAGGGAATCTGCACTGTTATTGATTATGCATTGTGCCTCTTGCACTACTATCAACATTGCTCCACGCTCCTCGGTATCTAACTGCAACCAGTCTGCAATTGTCACTCTAGAATATGACTGCACCAACTAACATTGATCCTCTTGCTACTGAATATTGTGGGCACCTATAGCAAGGTGATGATCCATGAGGAACCACCATCTGATGCTCACCTCAATGGATCCTGCCCAAATCTCTATGCAACTCTGGGACTAAATCTCTATATCGCCCCACCTCTCTCGTGGAGGTATAGTTACATACATGGTGAATTATTCCTCCAACAGGGAGGATACCTTGTCTATCTTTGTGGATGCTACCGCTTGATCCTGGTTCTCCTTCTTTTCCTTCTTCCTATGAGGAAAGTGAGTAATGTAGTGGACAAAATCGCCACACCTGTAGCACTTGATCCTAGATAGATCCTTTTTCTTCTTCTTCTCTCTATGTGAGCCTTGTCCTTGATTGGGACCTTTTTCTTTCCCTTTCGATGCAAGGGCCACATTGTCTTCCTCTTACACACCTTTCAATCCCTTGTGGTTGTTGTTGTCATTGATGGAGCTCTTCACTAGAGATCACCTCATATCCTCATGTTGTAGGTTTGACCAAATCTGGTCCCACCCTAGTAATGTATCTCATCCTAAAATGCCTTGGACAAAGATTTCCCATTCCTCGAAGACAATGTTTAGGGAAAAATTCACAAGATTTGTAGTTTGAGGTGCTTCTCCTATGCCTGCAAGATCATCCCAGATATCCTGAATTCTATTGAGAAAGGTATTTATTCCTTCACCCTTCTGCATACGAACATTCATCAACTTCTCCTTCAAGAACATCTTCCTCTGCTCGGAGGGATTCTGATATAATGAGGCAATAATGTCTCACATTTCTTTGGTCGTATTCTTGGTCGACACATGCGAGACAATATGATCTCGAACTCTGCCAAGAATCAACCGCTTTGCCTTGGCCATCTCCTTATTGTAATTCGCTAGATGGTATGCATCTATAGGCACAACTGAAACTCGTTCTGCATACATATTTAGACCATACTCATCTGGAAGGAAGGACATCATGACCTTCTAGATGTAATAATTGGATGCACCCTATAATCTTCCCCAATCTCAGAGTCATTAGGGGATTTTTGAGGTCTAAAGTGGGCCTCCTAAGAAAAATGTATAACCAAAATAAAATTTATAAGAACCAATAGGATTCACGATGATGATGTCAACCATGGGGGATGATTCACTATTTTTGGAGTTAAAAAGTACAAAGGCTAAAAAATAATAAAATAATAAAACTACTTTTTCAACTCATCTCCCTAAGTTTTTACTCAAATTTCGAGTGGGAGTACTCGTTGGATGCAAAATTTAATTCCTCATCTAAGGAGTACCCATGTTTCATACTTTCGATGGGCCCTACTCACGAAAAATGAGGAATACATCAAAACACGTGATTGCAATCACATTTTTTCATGTATTTCTCACTTTTCGTGTAGCAGGGTCCATAAAAAATATGCAACATTGGTATGTCTTGGATGAGGAATCAAATTCTGCATCCAATGAATGTTTTCACTCGAAATTTGACTAAACCCATACGAAGATAAGTTGAAAATACCAGTCGAAAAAATAGTTTTGTCCCTTTTCCCTCTAAAATTTGATGATGTAATCTAATCTTATTTTATTATTTCCACTATTAATTTATAATTTCCTTGGGAGGCCCATTTTAGACCTCAAAAATCCCCTAATGCTTGTTGAAGCTGTTAGATACCTATACCAATAGGTTTCATATTTCATGATTGGAGATCAAAGGTCCAAATATGCTCTGCTTTGATGATGCAAAGATCACATATTTCCTCAAAAAGGACTAATGCCTGTCTCAGTTTTGACATGAACTTAATTTTGATGGATGGTCCAACAGTCTAATCTGGATCATGCCATGTTTTCAATTTACTTGTTGTAGAATAGAGAACGATATCTGTCCAAACTGTTTAATCTTGGCAGATCAGTAGATAGGTAGAGAAACAAAGGTTCCCAACTGTCTAATCTGGGACCTTGGAAGGAATAAGGGTTGCATTAGATAGGGAATATGAGAAAAGCCAATAAAAGAAAAGGCATGCAAAGGGTCTGCAAGTCTAAGTGCACCCTCCAAGGAAGAAGAAAAAATGTTAGGTGAAATAGTCGGGTAGGTAGATGGGGTTGCAGAAATTGTTTCTCTTCCAAGATCAAAGTTGCTGAAACATCTTCAGGAAGAACAGCACTGGAGCATGACTAACTCCCCTGTCTTTCATTTGTAAAATACTCATTACTAACTCCCTTCCCCAAGTTGCATAAAGCTTAAGAGATTCAAATGTTTAACATTCTTATGGTTTGGAAAGGCCACATCTCTTGTGCAAAATCTTTTCATTTTGAACTACTCCTCACTCATGTGTTTTTCTTCATATTAACTACTAACCCTACTACTTAGCTCCCTATACCCCATTATCCCTATTACTATAAACACCATGGTGTATAAACCCCAAAATGTCTATAAATATCCCCCCCCGGTGCTATAGCCATATGTTCTGTTTGAAAGGAATCAAAATGACACCTGGTCGCTTTGATGAACCTCCCAGGCCTCCCCTCTCATTGTGCCTCATCTTGCTCATATAGCCCTCATTTGTAAAGAACAGTCACCATAAAACCCATCTTATCCATAACCCTTTTGCAAAAAATTGAAAAAACCCCGAAAAAGTCATAAAACCAAAGTTCCCCGCCCTTCATAACCCTTTCTCCCCTTCTCCGCCTAAAAAACCCACTTTCTAAAGTCAAGAATGAAATTTTAATTAGAGGTGCGCGGGCAAATAAACCCACAAAACCCAAAAAAAACCTATGGTTTCTTACACCCCCGCGGCCTTTTTATCTAACCAATATTTAATTCCTCGGTGGGTCCCCCACTGTATTAACACGCTGACACATCCCGATTGCCGCCAGCCGTCAGATCTTCCGCCCCTCCATCCAACGGTGGGCGGTCGATCCGCCCACGAACATGCCCGACCTTTGACGGCCGGGGGATGGGCGGTATTGCTGCCGTACCCCCGCCACGCGTCAGGCGCAGGATGTGTTCGCTGCCCCCCCCTCCAAACCACTTACCGCCGGAGGGCCTGCCGGGGAAACCGCTTACCGCCATCCTCATACCGCCCTCCCACCATGTCACTCCTCCGCCAGCGTTACGTCACCCCACTTCCTGCCAATGTCGTACTTCCACGTCCTTTCACTCCTTCGCGCCCCCGCGCCCCGTGGCCCTCCACGTAGCCCTGCCACCACATCAGCCCGCCACCCTGCTATGCCACCTGGGCGTCCGCATCACCTGCCACGTCATCCCTTCCGTACCTTGGGCCCACCATGACGTCAGCATGACGTCATCACAAAAAGGCGCCAAATCACCCAAAATGCATAAAAAGGGCAAAAAACTGTCATTTTTCAACGTTTGCTGCCGAATAACCTGGAGCTCAGCTGAGGGCGAATTTGATTTCCAACGGTCGAAATTCAAAAGTCATCCGCCACATCTGTTGCTGCGTCCATTGTCAACTCAACCACACTCAATTCAGCCATTTTCGACCGCTGCAACTGCCCATACGCCGTTAAAACAGGTATTTCGCCGCAGGCACCCTCTTGCCATCTCAATTGTCCATATAAAACTTGTTTCCTGTTCAATTACTATCATAATTCAAGAAACCCTGTGGTTATTCGCCATTAAAACTGCCCGTGAGACCTCTGTAAAACCCTGTACAGTGATAATTGCTAGTGAAAACCCCAAGCAATGGAAGCTTTAGCTGCTCTGGATACCTTACCCCTCAACCCACCCAACAGAGACCTAGAAGCCATACCTTTGGTGGACGATGATGCTCTCATCACGGACTTTGTGGCACCAAGAAACCATTTGAAGACCTACTGTCATCTGAGGAACACTCATTCAGACGGCAGTGACCTGTATGGCATATGGCAATCCAATTTGCCTACTTACTTTCTGCCTTCTGTCAATATTTTTCCAGAGATTATCCCCCTGTGTGCAGAGAATTATGACCGGGATCTCAGGGCTGTGAAGTCTCCATCGGGGAGCATCCTCTTTCACATAACTCCAGACTCTATTAACCAGATGCTTAATTACAATCTGACCCAGTCGCTGTATCCTTTATCCATGGATTATTTGCTAGATGAGGGCTCCAAACTTTCCACTCCAGACATTGAGGTCATAGCCAGAAAGTTCATGAAGGCAGACCGCCAGCCCTCTGGGCCGCCCCCTTTCTCATACCAGGATTTCAATGAAGTAGGCCAGCTGCTGATAGACATGGTGACCTCTGTGCTGGGGTTCACCACCAATGAACATGTTGACACAACTGTGCTGGTGATGCTATCTGCATACAGCCCCAGGCAGCCCCCTGAGATCAAGTACAACTATGCCAAGTACATTGCATTCAAAATACATGATCAGTTGTCCAGACTGAACAAAGAGGCAATATTCAAATATTCCTCATACATCTACCACCTGTTCTTGTATTATCAGACTGACAGCTTCCAATGCTCAATCAGGAAGCTAGACTCAAAAGGGGAAAGAAGGTCTGTGATCTTCTGGTCTTCAGTTTTTCACCAGGTTCAGGACTCCCCTTACTCATACTGTGAGTTTGTGGATCAATTTGTGTATCCAGTCATCTTCCTACTGAAGAGGACTCCCCCTGCAAGATTATCCAGAGATATGCAGAAAATTTTGCAGCTATCTAGAACCTACAAAATTGGTGACTGGTATTTGTACCAAAACCACTCAGTCATCAGGATCTATGGCTGTGAGCTCTGTCCATACAGACTCCCAAAGTACGTTCCCATAAGGCTGTTTGCTCTGGAGTACTATAGGCAACTGATAAACTCAGACCTAACACATTTTCACAGTGCCAAGAAGAAGGCCAACCTGAAATTCAGGGACCACTTGGGCCCATTCACAATGAACAAAAAGGATGGTTGGCAGGAGGCTGACCAAATATTGGGGCAGCAATTAAAACTCAAGAAGAGTTTCTGGTGGGTCCCTTATGACCCAGAAGGTTTCATAAGTGCAAGAAGAGTCAAATTCAGGCTACATCCTTATAACCACTCCCCCCTCTCACAAGTACAACCATTTGCAAATCAGGATGAATGGGTGCCTGGGACAATAGTGGAGGAATTGACTCAGAAAGAACTAATGGAACAAAATGTAAAAGATCTTGAAAAAACTCTTGACTTGGACTCTTGTCAACAGGTTTTCAAGCAATCAGTCCAGACAGAGGAAAGCACCTCAACCACACTACACATCCAAGAAGCTCCAGCAACAACTGCCAAAGGAAAGGAGAAGATGGATGAGTATCAGGAAGCAGAAGCAGGGCAGCCCAGTACCACAGGAGATCAGCAAACAACACAGGCTCCTCCCCTGCAAACTGAACAAATCCAAATCCCAGTTTTGCAGACCCCTCTAAACAGTGAGAGAGGGAGGAAAAGGGACAGAGCAGAAGTAACACCCCCTACAGGGTCAGTACAGCAACCAGAGGCTAAAAGGCAAAGGACCGACCCTGAAGCTGAAGGAGAAATAAGTGAAGAGCTGGAACGAAGTCAAAACAGGGAGAAACAAGCAAGCCAACCAACAACCACCAGCTCAATCCATCCTGAACAATCCCAACAGTACACAGTGGAGGTATCTTCCTCCAGACAGCAGGGACAGAGGCCAGCCACAGTCAAAGAGGGATTTATAGAGATTAAGGCTCAGAATGAGTTATTGAGAGTACAGTTATATGAGCAGTTCCTCAACACCACCCCAGCCAAAAAACAAAGATTAATGGCTGCATTTGACTTTAAGGATGAAAAGATGATATTTACTCATCTTAAACCCAAAGGTCCCACACCCAAAGACTCCAGAGGACTACTACAAATCTAATATGGAGGTCTTTGCCAAGGACATACACCCCATGGACCAAATAGAGTTGCACAAGCAAACTGGGGAAATGGTGTATGCCACACTTGCTGACAAGGCAATGCTGGCCCACCAGCTAAAAGAGTCACTAAAGCACACCAACAGACAGCTGGACTTGGAAAGACTGTCCTCCTCTGCCAAAGATAATAGAATAAAAACTTTGGAGGACATAATTGTTGAACAAGGCTACAATCCAAAGGACCCAAAGGGTGTCAAGGCCCTTATGAAGAAGAAGGAGGATGACATAGCTGCATTGAGAAGGCAGGCGAAATTGCCTCCTACCATCCATCCGGACACAGCACAATTGGCCCAGGAAAAACAGGTGGACCAAGCTATGGAATTGCTCCTAGCTATGAACCAGAGGATAGTGGAGATGGAGGCAGAATTGGAGAAAGCCATGCAGTAGAAACAAGGGGAAACTGCCTCCCAGCCACCTCAGACCTCCACAAATGTTCAAGCTGCCCCTACAGTTCAAACAGCAGCAGCTCCTGTCAGTACTCCAGCACCTACCACTGCCACATCAACAACTGGAGCAACTGTGGGGGTCACAGCAGCAGCAGAATCCAGCCTGAGCATGGAAGAAATGATGAAGGCTGTCAAGGAGCTGGAGGGCCAGGTCTCAGAGATAAATGTCACCAAGGAGAAGCTGGCCAAACTGGAAGCCAGCTATGATAAATCAAAAATGACCGTGGTTGAGAGGGAAAGGGAGGTAAAAGCCTTGAAGAAGACCATTGCAGAACTGGAGAAAAAGCTCAATTTTGAGGAGGTGACTGCAGAAATCAAGCAGGTGATATGGACTGCCATTGGACAGGTAATCACTAACCAGTGGGAGTACATAGTTGCCATATATGAGCAGATAGGGCTAATTGGCAAGGCAAAGAAAGAGCTATACAGAGCAAGAAATGAGCTAGGCAACATGGCAGACCTTGCCCCTAAGATGATAGAAATTTTGAATCACAGGAATAGTTCTCAGCTGATCCAAATGGGAATTGAAAACAGGACTGAAACTATTTCTGTAATTAAGAAAACCACAACAATGAAAAACTTGATCCAAACACTAGACAGAAGGGTGCATGACATGCAAGCAGATATAGCCAAGTTCCAGAACAGGTTCACAGCCCTGCAGGACAAAGGGCTTCCCAGTTTGGAGGAATCAGGAAAGCTTCTCTCTTATGAGAAGTACATTAAAAGACTGAGCACCTTTTCAGCTGTGCAGATTGCTGAGGCTTCAGGGTCATCTACAGCAGGCCCACTAACAGGATAGGTTCTTTTTAATAAATTAGATAATTTGTTTTTCATTAAAAATGAGGTGGCACATCTGTTTGATAAGCCTCCCGATTTTTACAAGTACACAGAGGCCGATGAGACCGTTGGGGCAATTTTGAAGCACCAGCTTCCCCATCCCGAAACGTGGCATGACCTGGTAAGGCTACTTTTGAACCAAGGCTAGGGGAAAAGAAACTTTCTGCAGCAATTAGTCCATATTGCGCCTACAGGTGGCCAAAGCTATTAAAGCAAGCACGAAGACGCTGAGCCAACTCAGCACAGGTACTCGGCATCAACATCAATAGGTACAGGCTACAAGAGCAAGAAAGATACAGAAAATCAGAAGTAACAGAGTACTTCAGCACTTTATTTATGAAAAACTGCGCAGTTAGCTCCGTAGTGCTCGAAGGTCAACAAGTCATCTTGTCAGGAGTTAATAGCTTTAAAGAAGCATGTACCCTTGTAATAACTTCTCGTCTACTTCCTCTGAACAAGTGTAAGAGATTTTCCCTCTCAGACGACTCGATTCCTGAGAGATTTTTGTATGTAAAACCCTATATATTGACCCTCGCATTTTGAGAGAGGGGTTGGACTCCGGATGTAAAGAAGCTCTGTTCTTCTCTGTATTTCCAGATATTGTAATCTTCAGGCAATTTTAATACAAAGACAGTGAGATTTCTGAAAGATGGTGGCTCTCTTTTGATCTTTTGGTGGTGTGTGGCTCGAAAGCAGCAAGATTCCTCTGCATTACATGATTCAAATAAGTTCTTTCTCGTGACTCTTTGTTTCATCTGTGTTCTGTTATTTCATATGTATCACATGTTTGCTATGTGTTTAAGCTCCAGATAGTGAAGAAAAAGGATAGTATCAGGATTTAGTCTTTGACTAGCCTGAGCTCAATCTGAACTGTCTCCTGTGTTTTCTTCTGATAAGGTGTTTTAAAGCGTAATTCTTAAATGCTACCTTTAAATACCACATCACCACTGTGTATTGTTGTTTAGGAATTCAAGTAATTGCTCTTAGACAGCAAGCCTTTTCACAAATATACTGCTTAGTAAGGAACTCTTAATTGCTCATTGCTATCTGTATCCACCTAGTTATCGCTATTACAGTTTGTTTCATGAAATGCACACAGGCCTTGTAGCTTTCATCCTCACCGAGACCAAGATTTCAAAACAGAACGCTCTTAGACCCCATTGCCCAATGGATTAGTCTTGCCTATTGATATACTCCAAAGAAAAATTAGAGGCATCCTCCCAACCAAACATTTAAAAAACCAAAAACACTTAAACAACAAAAACAGATATCATAACTAGCCTAAAACTTTCACTGCAAGCAGTGACCAAGTCCACATAGAGAGAGCCCTCTCTGACTGCAGCTGGGCTAGAAGCTGCAGCCCAAAGCATGGTTAGTGGTTACCCCGGCCGTATCCTCTTGGGAGTCAAAGAGGACAACCTGGGTGTTAACATAAATGGCGACTCCGCTGGGGACCATTTCAGGATCTAAAGCCTAAAGCCTGTCAAGAAATCACCCTCACAATCTGAATATCAGTTAAGACATCTCTAAACCGCTCCTATCTAAACACTTGCAGCCTAAAGGAAGAGCTGAACCAGACTTGTTTTCAGACGTTACAAATCTACAGAGCTTTAGAGCTCTAGACCAGTCCTGGTTGTACAAAACTTCCATAATACTTTATAGGACTAGTTCAGAAAACTGGCTCCCAAGAAAAACCTCAGGTACACAAGGAATAACCCTGATCCCAACCCTCCTACCATATTCGAAAACCCCAACACTGTCCTCAAGTTTGTTAGAAACCAGCAAACACAAGACCAGCGTGCTGACATCAGTCCACAGGCAGTGCTTCCTGACTCAATCTCAACTCCTGTCAAGGTCTTAGTACGTTCTACTCCTAATTCCCCCAGTTCCCCATCAACATCCCAAAGTCCCCCACCCATACCTTCTTCTCCCACACAAGTCTTTCAACCCCTCCCCGTGATACCTGCTGTTCCTCTTATCCCAGTTGTACTGATTAACCCCCAAAATCCAGCAAACATGGCCAGGTATGCACCTCTGCAATTACCTGCCAACCCAGTGGCCTTACCCCAAGACTATCAGGCCAAAATAATCTATTTTGACTCCACTGGCCCTTATTCTGCCATCCAGCATACCAAGAAGATGCAAGACTACTTTGAAAACTATGAAATAGATGATGAAACTATAAGGATGAGGATATTTGTCCAGAGCCTGACAGGGGATGTAAGAACATGGTTCAGATCTTTGCCTGCAAACAGCATCACTACCCCTGAAGAACTTTACCAGTCCTTCACCAACAGATGGGAGAAAAAGAAAGATCCTCTTCACATACTGGGTGAGTATGATACCATTAGAAGAGGTGCTCAAGAAACAGTACTGGAATATTGTGCTAGGTTCAACAATGTCTATAATGCTATACCTCAGAACCTAAGGCCCCCTCCTGATTTGGCACTATACAAATTCCCAGATGGGTTTGATCCGGATATGGCCTATCAACTTAAAGAAAGAGACCCTAGATCCCTTGAAGAAGCTCAGAGAGTTGCTGTCACAGTGGAAGCAAACCTGATTGCCAAAAGGAATAGGGCCAGAACAGAGAAGAAAGTTGTCCCTAAAGAAGAACCCTCAGCTTTAGACCAAAAGTTAGATGCAATAATAGCTGGCATGAAGAGGTTGGGTGACAGGGTTGAATCTGTGGAAAGAAAATCTTCATGGGAGGCACCACCAAACAACTCCAACAGGAATCCCAATTTCAGAAGGAACCTAAACCCTGGGGGCAGCAAAGCCAATAATGATCCAGAAATCAGACCACCATTTCAGGAAAATTATGCCGAGACCTCCACATCTGAAAATCAAACAGAAGACGCCCATATCCACCTGATGGGCCTTGATGATAGGGACCAAATCTTTCTGAGCCAAGAAGACCAGGATGAGGAGGATATCAAACAGTTTCAGACTAGTTTAGGGGAATCATTTGATTTCAAGCAAGGCTATGACACTGCTGTTTATGAGGTGCATAAACAGTACAAGTTAAGAAGTAGGACTGTTAATGTAACACAACCTGACAAAACAAAAGATAAACTACAGCCCAAAAGTGCCATAGTTGCAGAACCAAAAAGCACAACTGATTCACCCACAATAGGAATAACCATTGAAGATGTCACTGAACAAACATCAAGTTCACAACCTTCAACAGTTGAACAGTCTAAGCCAAACAAAGGGTCTCAAGAGGTGTTCAACAACTATAAACCTCTAGAACAAGAACAAAGCTCAAAGGACAAAGAAAGTAAACTCACCAAAGCACAAACAGAAAAGCCCTTTGACTTAGAAACTGAAATAGGCAAACTGAAAATAACCATACCCCTGGCAGAACTTGCCAAAAATAAGATCTACAAACAGCAAATTCAGAGATCTCTCCAACTGAACAATGACAAAAGCAAAGACAATGTGGATAACGTTAATGTGTTGGATGACACCCCTGAACTGCTCTTTGGCCCTGAGGTTGATGGAAAACCAGCAGACTCAGGGATCTTACCTTTCTATGTTAGCCTACATGTGCATGACAAAATATTGCACAATGCAATGTTTGACTCAGGCGCATCTCACAACTTAATGCCAAAATCAGTGATGGAAAGGCTAAATCTTGATATCACAAGACCTTACAAGGACCTCTTTTCATTTGACTCCAGTCAAGTCAAATGTTTAGGCCTAATAAAAGACCTATGTGTGTCTTTGGACCAATATCCCAACAAAACCATCTTAATGGATGTAGTTGTTGCGGATATTCCAGCCAAATATGGGATGTTATTGTCAAGATCATGGGGAGCCAAACTCCAAGGATCTCTTCAACTGGACATGTCTTATGCAACTATTGCAGTCTTTGGGCAACCCAAGAGACTGTATAGGGAGTCACTGATGAAATACATGGTCAGTAGTAAAGAGAAACCCCAAAACTTTCCCATATATGTAGTCCACTCTGATACAGACTCATACATCCTATTCAATGACAACATGGGCAACAACAATAATGAACCTGTTCAGACAAATAAAACCAATCAAACTGCTGAAAAACAAGACCTTGATATTCAAGCACAAATTGAAACAGACAACACTAATATTCTAGGTCACAAAACAAACAGCAGTAAAAACACAATACCAAAAAGAGAAAATGAAGTAGGGACTCCTTCACAAAACAAAACAATCCCACCAAGTGAGAAAGAAGTCAAGCACACCCAACCAGAAAATCAATCCATGCTCCAAATCACAAATACATGCTACACAGATTTTACCCAAAACCCCCTAAAAAAGGAGTCTTTATGGTTCCTAGAGTTTGATGGTTCAGTCAACAAGTTAGGGGCAGGAGCAGGAGTATGGGTGCACAATAGAGAAAGCAGTTATGCAGAGGGAAGGGCTTATAGACTGAACTTTAGATGTACCAACAATATGGCCGAATATGAGGCCCTGTTACTAGGCCTCAAGTTGGTGAAATCCCTTGAAGTTACCAGAGTATCAATCCTAGGGGATTCTGACTTGGTTATCCAACAGGTTAAGGGCAATTTTGTTACCAAAGATAATAGACTCAGGTCTTACAGAGCTGTAGCTACCAAGCTACTTAAATCTTTTGTTGAATTCCAGGTCACCAAAGTCCCTAGGTCCCAAAACATGCATGCACATAGCTTAGCCATGTTTGCAAGTACTTGCAAACTACCCTTCAACCCTCATCACCGTTTCACAGCTGAGGTGAAACATAGACCGTCAGTCCCAAATAACATAACAGACTGGCAAGTATTTGACAATGATACACAAATAAAAAATTTCCTGAATCTACAGGAAGAATTTTCAGGCCTCAACATAGACACTCAGCCAGCAAGTCAATTGCAAATACTCAACTTAGATGACAGCCAAGTACTGTCACCCAGAACTGCACACCAAATGTTGCATCCTACAATTTTTAATCAGAACAACATTCAAGAAGTTCAACAGTTTGAGCATCAAGAAAGATATGAAGATGAAACTGAAATGATAGAGCTAAAGAGCAATTTTCTGCCCATAGGCTTAGCTCCATTAGAAGATATTTTTGATTCCAATGATGTCCCTAATAAACCAAAGTTTGAACCCCTAAATGCTGCCATTGAAGAACATAACATAGGGACAGTTCAACAACCCAAAATAATAAAACTGTCAGCTGCATTGCCCCCTGACCAAAAGCCCAAATACATTGATTTGTTTAAAGAATTTCAGGATGTATTTGCATGGAGTTATGAGGACCTTAAATCCTATGATACTTCTGTTATACAACATACAATCCCACTCAAGCCAAACCAAAAGCCTTTTAAACAAAAATTGAGAAGAATAAACCCCATGCTCCTCCCAGCAATGGAGCAAGAAGTCCAAAAGATGTATAAAGCAGGAATAATAGCACCAATCAGGTTTTCTGATTGGATTTCAAACCTAGTTCCCACAAGGAAGAAAACAAGTGAAATTAGGCTCTGTGTGGACTTAAGAAACCTTAACCAAGTGTCACTGAAGGACAACTACCCCCTACCTAAAATGGACCACATTTTGCAAAGAGTGGTAGGTTCTTCAAGGATTTCCTTGTTGGATGGCTTTTCAGGTTTTAACCAGATTCTAGTACATCCTGATGATCAGGACAAAACAGCATTCACAACCCCATGGGGGACCTTCAAATATGTTAAAATGCCTTTTGGTTTAAAGAATGCAGGGGCTACATTCCAAAGAGCAATGTATATTGCTTTTGCCAAAGAAATTCATGACTTCCTAGTCATTTATCTGGATGATCTTACACCATTTTCCAAATCAGATCATGAACATCTAAATCACCTCAGACAAATCTTTCTGAAGTGCAGAAAATATGGGATATCATTGAATCCCAAGAAATCCATTTTCGGTCTGGAGGAAGGTAAACTACTAGGACACATTATCTCCAAGGATGGCATTAGAATTGATCCAGATAGAATCCAGGCCATCCAAAATATGCCCCATCCCAGAAACATAAAAGAATTACAAGCCTTTCTGGGGAAAATCAACTTTTTAAGGAGATTTATCCCAAATTTGGCTGAGCTGAGCAGATTGCTCAATAATATGCTCAGGAAAGATTCCAAAGTTAAATGGACAGTGGATGCTAAACAAGCATTTGAAAGCATCAAACTTGCTCTCACCCAAACCCCTGTCCTGACCAGCCCTCAATTTGACAGAGACTTCATCATTTTCTCCTTTGCCTCTGAACATACAGTTGCTGCAGTTTTGCTTCAAAAGGATGATTTAGGAAATGAAAAACCCATAGCCTTCTTCAGCAAAGCTTTAAGAGATGCCCCCCTCAAATACCAAATTATGGAAAAACAGGCCTATGCCTTGGTCAAAGCCATCAAAGACTTCAGGATTTATATCCTTTATTCTCATGTAGTTGCTTATGTACCAAACCCAATTGTCAAAGACATCCTTACACAGGAGAACTTAGAGGGCAGAAGAGGCAAATGGATAGCAAGTATTTTGGAATTTTACATAGAAATAAAGCCTACCAAACTCATAAAAGGGCAGGGCTTAGCAAAACTAATGTCTGAAACAAACTTCCAAGCCCTCGACATAAACCAACTAGACAGTGAACAGGAGCTGGCGACTCCAAAGATCAATGTAGCCTTTGAGCAATCCCCTTGGTATTCTGATATCTGTTATGTATTGCAAAACCTGTGTGCTCCCCCAGGACTGTCTAGGACCAAGAGTAGGTTTGTGAAAATGAAAGCCTCTAAATTCTGTGTCATGGAAGAGAATTTGCTTTGGAGGAATCATGAGGGAATCTTGTTAAATTGCCTAATTGAAAATGAAGCCAACAGGATCATGGAAGAATTTCATGCAGGAGAATGTGGTGGTCATCTCTACTGGAAATCCACTGTGAACAAAATACTGAGGGCTGGATATTACTGGCCCACTGTCTTTTCTGATGTCAAGAGATTCACCACTGCATGTCACAAATGCCAAGTGTTTGAAGGAAAAAGACAGTTGTTGCCTTTACCCCTGAGGCCTATTGCAACAGAGAAACCATTCCAGCAATGGGGCCTTGATTTCATTGGAGAAATCAACCCCGCTTCTTCAGGGCAACACAGGTGGATTCTTACAGCAACAGATTACTTTACAAAGTGGATTGAGGCAATTCCATGCAGGCAAGCAAATGACTCTACCATCATTCAATTCTTGGAAACAAACATTCTGGCTAGATTTGGATGCCCTGACAAAATAATAACAGATAATGCTGCTGCATTCAGATATAAGAAAATGGTGAGTTTCTGCCATAAATTTCATATTACATTGGGCCACTCTACAGCATACTATCCCCAGGGCAATGGGCTGGCAGAATCCTCAAACAAAAGCCTGGTAAATATGATCAAGAAATTATTAGAGGAGAACAAGAAAAATTGGCACAAGAAACTAGTAAATGCATTATGGGCAGACAGACTAACAACTAAGAGATCAATTGGAGTCAGCCCATATGAGTTAGTCTATGGTTTAGAGGCTAAATTCCCTTCATCATTAGGGATCCCTGCTATGAAGATGCTCCAGGAGTGCCAAGCTGAGCCCAATGACATGCAAAGAAGGATAAATCAGATTATAGGTTTACAGCAAACCAGGGAGGAAGTATTCAACAGAGTTCAACTGCTGCAAGAAAAACTTAAAAGGGCATTTGACAGAAGAACCAAAGTAGAGAATTTCAACATAGGTGACAAAGTCCTCAAATGGGATTCAAGAAGAGAGAGCAAAGGTAAACATGGGAAGTTTGACTCCCTTTGGAGAGGACCATTCTTAATACAAGCTGTGCAAGGAAATAACACCTATTTTCTGCAAAATTTGGAGGAAACTGACTTAGAGGAAGTCCCTGTCAATGGCAGGATGCTAAAGCACTATGTTAATTACCTCCCATAAAAGAGTTAGCATAATCTGTACATAGTCAATGTATATAAATTCTGTGTGTATTGTATATATTGTTCTTATAGGAGCATGAAGGTGAGATCACTCTGAAGGCATTAAAGATAAAGAATGAAATGGGAAAACAGGATGTATTTCAGTTCATCAGTAACAGAACCCCAAAAGTGCCAGAGAAGCAGTATAAGAACTAAGGCACACTGACCTGCTGTTCTTGGTCTTTCCAGGAGAAAAACCAACCCCATGTGGAGCCACTGTTAGATACCTATACCAATAGGTTTCATATTTCATGATTGGAGATCAAAGGTCCAAATATGCTCTGCTTTGATGATGCAAAGATCACATATTTCCTCAAAAAGGACTAATGCCTGTCTCAGTTTTGACATGAACTTAATTTTGATGGATGGTCCAACAGTCTAATCTGGATCATGCCATGTTTTCAATTTACTTGTTGTAGAATAGAGAATGATATCTGTCCAAACTGTTTAATCTTGGCAAATCAGTAGATAGGTAGAGAAACAAAGGTTCCCAACTGTCTAATCTGGGACCTTGGAAGGAATAAGGGTTGCATTAGATAGGGAATATGAGAAAAGCCAATAAAAGAAAAGGCATGCAAAGGGTCTGCAAGTCCAGGTGCACCCTCCAAGGAAGAAGAAAAAATGTTAGGTGAAATAGTTGGGTAGGTAGATGGGGTTGCAGAAATTGTTTCTCTTCCAAGATCAAAGTTGCTGAAACATCTTCAGGAAGAATAGCACTGGAGCATGACTAACTCCCCTGTCTTTCATTTGTAAAATACTCATTACTAACTCCCTTCCCCAAGTTGCATAAAGCTTAAGAGATTCAAATGTTTAACATTCTTATGGTTTGGAAAGGCCACATCTCTTGTGCAAAATCTTTTCATTTTGAACTACTCCTCACTCAGGTGTTTTCTTCATATTAACTACTAACCCTACTACTTAGCTCCCTATACCCCATTATCCCTATTACTATAAACACCATGGTGTATAAACCCCAAAATGTCTATAAATATCCCCCCCGGTGCTATAGCCATATGTTCTGTTTGAAAGGAATCAAAATGACACCTGGTCACTTTGATGAACCTCCCAGGCCTCCCCTCTCATTGTGCCTCATCTTGCTCATATAGCCCTCATTTGTAAAGAACAGTCACCATAAAACCCATCTTATCCATAACCCTTTTGCAAAAAATTGAAAAAACCCCGAAAAAGTCATAAAACCAAAGTTCCCCGCCCTTCATAACCCTTTCTCCCCTTCTCCGCCTAAAAAACCCACTTTCTAAAGTCAAGAATGAAATTTTAATTAGAGGTGCGCGGGCAAATAAACCCACAAAACCAAAAAAAACCTATGGTTTCTTACACCCCCGCGGCCTTTTTATTTAACCAATATTTAATTCCTCGGCGGGTCCCCCACTGTATTAACACGCTGACACATCCCGATTGCCGCCAGCCGTCAGATCTTCCGCCCCTCCATCCAACGGTGGGCGGTCGATCCGCCCACGAACATGCCCGACCTTTGACGGCCGGGGGATGGGCGGTATTGCTGCCGTACCCCCGCCACGCGTCAGGCGCGGGATGTGTTCGCTGCCCCCCCCCTCCAAACCACTTACCGCCGGAGGGCCTGCCGGGGAAACCGCTTACCGCCA
>APFE030680063.1:3046-34116 GCA_000404065.3 Pinus taeda
CCCCCCCCCCCCCCCTCTCAGTATTATTTCCAACAATAATCTATAACCGTGTTTGACATTTAAGCTACAAATATATTATCTAAAGCTAATGAAGCATATATTGGCAATTATCTATGGACAATTTAAATTATAAATGGGTTATAGTCCTCCACATACCATAGAAATAACCTAAAAGAGTGATCAAACACACTATACCATAAGCCTAAATGATGCATGTGTGTGAGAGAAATGCCATTTTTTTGGTGCATTGCAATCATTGAGGAAGAAGATGGTCTTTTTAAGGATCAAACACACTATAATAAGCCTAAATGATGCATGTGTGTGAGATAAATGTCAAATTTTCAGTGCATTGCAATCATTGATGAAGAAGATGGTCTTTTTAATGCTTTAGACCCCTAATATGTTAAGGCATTTCCATGAAGCTAATGATGCACAAACCATTGCAAGTCCTTGGCGCATGAATCATAAAGTTGATTATTAATGTTTTATAAATTTTCAGTGCATTGCAATCATTGATGAAGAAGATGGTCTTTTTAATGCTTTAGACCCCTGATATGTTAAGGAATTTCCATGAAGCTAATGATGCACAAACCATTGCAAGTCCTTGGCGCATGAATCATAAAGTTGATTATTAATGTTTTATAACTAATTTTTGCCTGGACAAGTTTAGACATGGTGTTATTTTAGTTCAACAGTATAGAACTCATCAACATTAGTCTTTTTAATTGCATTGTATCATGTATTTAATATCAAATGCTTGATACTAATACTAACAACGTTTTAACATTTTAGTCCAACTTGCTACCAAAATAATAGTCCATAGACTCAAGTGACATTTTACTCCAATTTCAAATTACTATGCATATAAAGATATCTCAACATATGATAATGCATCTAAGATTAAAAACCACATAAATAGGCATCTATAAAAAATAAATTAATGATTTTACCTTCCCCAAGAAGGGCCAAACTTCTCCAATCTCCTTATTTAGCCATCCAAGCTAAAACAAGTCATAACGCTCTCTTAGAAGAGAAAAATTACAATAGCATATGATGTCCAAAGTAATTTAAATAAATAAATAATGCATGTACAAATTGTTCTATTGTTTAGCATAATGAATTTAAATTGAGCCATAAAACTATTGATAAATATTGTGCGCAATAACAAAATTTATATAATGCATGTGCAAATTGTTCTGTTTTTTAGCATAATGAGTTTAAATTGAGCCATAAAACTATTGATAAATAAACATTGTGTGCAATAACACCAAATTCTTTGATTAAAATTGTCTCATTGAGAAATAGTACACTCTCTAAGTAGCCTATAGTTTTCACCACACTTGTACTAGTAAATTAAACATCAATAATAAGATGTACACTATTCAACAATTTGGATTGCGACCTTCCTCAAAAACCCTTTATGATTACTAACGATTCAAACTTTGCTTCTAAAACACGTCATAGTATTCAGGAAACCCTTCTAATTACATAAAGAACAAATTTAACCTCAAGTGTATATGTATGGAATTTTTCCATCTCATGGATAAATTCACCTCTCTAATGAAAACAAGGCATTCCCTAACAAAGTGATTGGACTCCAAAGCCCTCCAAAGTAATTTAAGCTTTTGACAAAAGAACAAAACATGTTTTTGCATTTTCTATAGCCTCCTAAACCAGTTTCCATAATGAGTTATTTAATTTTTCTACTGTTCATGCTCTCTTTAATTCCTCTCACTATTACCTTTAGCATCAACAAAAAAAAATCCAAAATAATCTAAAACCATTTAAAATAGAAAATCTTCGATTATACATTATGAAAATATAAAGTGTCTTTCCAGAATAAAAATACATTCACCCAACTTTCACTCATGCTGATAAATTTCAATTTTTGTCTTGTTGTTGCCCGAATTGTACACCTCAAATGCGACAACGACTCAAGGCGGGGGTTTTCACTTTGATCCCCGCCCTCTCAATTCTAGCTATCTCCCTACAACAAGCTATGGGGTGTAGTCCCTATAAAATGTGAATATGGGAGACTTGTTTTCAACCAACCCACCCTCTCCGTTCTAGCTATCTCCCTACAACAAGCTATGGGGGGTAGTCCCTATGAAATGTGAAGATGGGAGACTTGTTGGCAACCAACAAGTTCGGGAGACACAACTGAATAGCCTAGCCACTTCGTTGAATTAGCAAGTTCTTTAAAGATTACATTAGATTTAACTTAGCAAGTTCTTTAAAGATTAGATTAGATTTAACTTGGAAGACTAGTGCCTTAAATGGAGTCAAATACTTGCTTTTACAATTAATTGCCAATTAGCCTAATGAACAGTTGTTGCTCGAGGATGCTCCACTATCCTATATGAAATGCAAATCCTACAAACTAGGTGACATGCAAAATCTTGGTTAATTTTAGGTTATATGCCTATTCTAAGTGTGTCCTCTCCCTTAACCGTTTTGAAGCTAGTTTCTAGAGTAGGTTGTGAGAGAGAAACCTGGGGGAAGCAAGCTGAGGCTTGGTTAACGATACCTCCCTTGGGGTTCTAATCACCTTACGCCTCTGACATTGCATAAACTATGGCTCTAACAACTGCAAGGTCACCGTATTAACCACTAAAGAGTTTCTAGACTCCTCAAGCTAGATGAGAGAGGTGGGCCTATATGTAACGACCCATCCTTAAAAAAACACATATTATATGCTCTTGTTGAAAAAAAAAAAAATAATAATAAAAATAAATATATATAATAATAAATAAATAAAAATGATATTTATAAAATAAAACAAAAATCAAGTACTAATATCAAATATTAATTAACCTAAAATTCTAAAGCTATAAATCTGATACTTCCTATACTCACCTATACGGGAGGATGACTCATGGCTGGAGGAAGCTGTCATCGCGGGAGTAAGCAGTGGAGTTGCTGGTGTACTGGGCGGCCACCGCTTAGCCCAGGCTATAAAACCACCGAGATGGGGCTGAGAACGGGGAGAAACCGGAAAGTGGAGGGCAGGAGAACACCAGGAGAAGAAAATCAGGAGTACAAACCAGAGGAATAAGATTGACCATTGGAGGAGCTTTAATCAGTCTGAGGTTCTGGGCACGGGGGCAGTGAGCTTCTGCGAGAAGCTTACTGGATTGAGCAGCGAGGCTCTGCTCAGTCTGGCTAGGAGGAATTGGTTTCCCGGTAATTGGATCAGAATAACCGTGGTGTCATCAACTACACCGGAGCAGGCAACAATTCAGGTAGGTGTTCAAAATCCCTTACGGTTACTATATTTCTGTTCTAGTTATTACCTTATTTAAGTTTATGGTCTTTACACATGGTATCAAAGCATAGTGTTCAAACCCTGGGATCTTACAGGCCCTAGAAGTAGCTAATTCCTGTAGCTTGCGTCCACCGATATCAGACGCACGGATATCAGCGTTTAAAGCGAGGGTTATTTGTTTTTATTATTCATTCTTGAACGTTTTCGCTACAACCACAGTTGTCTAGTAGGAATTTCGCCTTTCATCATTGATTTGTTCGACTGTGAAATCGTCAAGTATTTTTTTTAACAATTCCTAACCTAATTCCAGCTCCACAGCCGCTAGGAATGATCGGGAAATTACGCTCATTCATTGGTTACCATAAACAGTGTTTGGACATCCGAAGTCCACAGTGAAAAATGCCTTAGGCGTAAAAAAAAATTGAAGCCACATGGATTTGACCCCAAGCCATTGCCAACAGAACACGTCTGGCCAGTGACAGTATACTTTCCAGTGGCGATGTGCATAACACAAAAAAGATACGGCAGTGGTCTTCTAGGTGGGTTGCTATGCAGATATTGAGTGTAGTCTCCCTCGCTGTTTCCATTGCGGCTGCCACCGGATCCATAGTGGGTGTTGTTAAAGCTTTAAAAGCGTACAAGCCCTTCCGGACAACCTATTGAATCCCACTGCAAATTAAATTATCTAGCAGTTCACGAGTGGGCTTTGGAGTTGTGTGAAAACATGCATGGAAACTGCTACCCTCCAGCCCGCTTACTCCCGCTTCAATTTTATCCAAGTCGGCACTGGGCGGCTTTAGAAAAAGAAAGTTGATTCAAGGTCACAACATGGTCAGTTGACACGTCATCATGAACCAATTTATTGCTTTAATGTGCATAAAAGAATACTGTTCTTTTGCTTTAATGGTCATTAGTCAAACCCAGAATAATAACTTTCGAGTTGTCTTTGAGGCCTGACCTGCGCACAACTGCAAAATGTACGCCAAAGTGTATTTTCAGTAGTATTACGATGAGGACAATAAAATCTATTTGGGTACCTGAATCCATCAAAATTTGGCGATTGGTGTTTTGATGACCTTTTAAAACCATTCATCTTTTCGAATAATTTTTTTATTTTTACCAGTATCTTAGATACGATACGATTTTATTGTGATAGATTTTGTCATGCAAGGAGTTGCCCTTGCCTACATAGCTCCTGGCACCTCAATGCCCTGTGTAGAGACCTTAGCACCAACAACCATGGAACAAACAGCAACATTGTAAACAGAGCTCCTTTGCGACACTTGGTAGGCATGTTGATTAATGCATAAATAAAGAAATATTGTGGATTATATGTTACATTGCTTTAGATGGATACATGGTTGGAAGCCACCAGCCTTGGTATTGAGACCTTGCAGCACTAGAGGTACCTTGAGGCTCGATTGTTCCATTGTGTTCGGAGCACTACTTTCATTGAAAATGCTTTTCACTTCATTCTAAATAGATTTTGTTTTTCCAACTTGCAACCTTTAGAGCCTTTTGTCAAATTCAGAGGTATAAGCTCGATTATGCCGTTTTATTTTTATTTTATATAAATTTTTATATGGAGAGAGTTTTATTTTTATTTTATATAAATTTTTATATGGAGAGATGAAAACGGTTAAGGATACCTGATATTACATAAAAATGGAAGTCCAAATACCAATTTATAGGTGGACAGTCTCATCCCATAGTGTGCACATACCATCTACTTTTCAGAAAAGGTGGAACTTTAAACAGATTTTGAGTTTTCCTGCACGATCTCATTTGCCGTGAGCTGTTGTCATTCAGACTTTTTCCAAATTCCAAAGACGAAGAACATCCAAACAAGTATTTTGTGGTCTATTTTTTTTCTCTTTCCTGCAATTTTTCAGAAGTTTCTTTTTAAAATTTGCATGTGGACTGATATTGTTGAGATAAGTTGTCTTTGTGTTGTTGAATCTGATATTTAATTGATAAGGTAGACTACATAAATACAAGTTATTACTCACATTCTCTGACTGTGGTTCTGTATTTAAACCTTTTTCACCCACAAAACAACAAAATATATCTATATATATAATATTATATATATATATATATATAATATATATATATATATGTGAAACATGTATTCAAGGCCTATATATTTTCTTTCTCAATGATTTTTCCAGGTTGTGCTTTGTCATTTTGCAATGTGCTAGTATGAAGAAGATTGTTAGCATTCGTAACATTTGGCATAAAAATAACTCACTGCTGTCATGAAATTTTTCTATTGCCTAAGTTGATAAAGAGATTGGTGAGGTATTTCATGCGCTAATAAGATTTCTAACATATTATTGTCTTGTGTAATCTTGATAAGTTCCAAGTCTGCACTAATAAAGCTCACTCTCTAAAAGCACTTGGTAACTGAATTTCATAACCCAATAATCTTGTTGAATGGTTGCTTAATAAATCTGAGAATCTACTGATAAAAGTCCTCAAAACAAAGTCCTCATTTTAGCATTTCATCTGCTACCTATAATATTTATTAAAGCTTTGAATTATAGCTAGGTTTGCCTCCAAATTCATTTGCCTTGAGAATATAGTCGGCCTGAAGGCTACTCCCCACCTTCCATTGCTGTTGCCTGCAAGAAGCAAGCAACTAAGAGACCATTTTTGTCTGTTTCTATAAATATAAAAACAATAGTAATTTATTGCAATGGGCACTATTTGTACCCATAAGGAAATCATCAAGACCTTGCTATTACATCAATTCCTTTAATTAGGAATCGAGAAAAGGCAGCGTTATCAGTTTAAAATAGTGCAAAGATTTGGAAAGAGGTCAACCATTTTCTTGGATTAATTGCTCCATCATCATGAATTTTTGCAACATCTATGCAATCTTTAGAAGTGACTAGTAAAAAGTTTAATCCATACTTGTTATCATTGATATTGCTTCAATGATTCTTCAAAACTAAGTTCCATGCTGAAATTTATGAAGGTCCTACAATAATGATTAAACTCAGCAAACTAGTATTTTCCAAGACCTTTAACATCAAAACTAGATATTTCTTCAACCACCAAATGAAATGGTCCAATTTTCTCATAGATTATTCTGGTTTATGCCCTCTTCTAAAATCTTTTAATCACCTTATTTGGATACCAGTGGAATTTTATGCAAGATTTAAGTTGACTTATGTTTTCTTATCCTTCTTTGGGGCCCATTCTACACGCTGAACTTTCTCAGATAATATCTATGCAAGTTTTCTGCCAAATATTGTGAAATTTGAACTTATGATAGCACAAAATTTTCTATGAATCGAATTGCAGTCAATTTGCATCAACCATTAAAGTGTTATGTGCAATTTATAAAAAAATTACTTTTCAAAACATCCTTCAGAGAACAAAATTGTACTAATTGTATCCTTTGACGGAGTCATTCTTAAACAAAACTGGTTCTAACAATCATAATCACATTTTATCCTAATTTATTTTCTCCGTTTGACCCCCAACCTACCTTTATGGTATGGTAGACTGCTGAACTGTATCTCTTTTAGATTTTAACCATGACAGGTCCATGGTAAATTTCCCCGCTAAAGGTCAAACTGATTTGGAACCAGAGCAATCCTTCATTTGTATTAGATTCGATCCATACCCAAGTAATATATTCAGAATATAAATATGTATGACCTCCCTTAAATATAATAGCTAGATTGAGGTATGATGGGTATGTTGCCGATATTCATTATAACAAGGCGTTTAACATCTTCATTTGTGAATGTTATTTAGTAATAAATTTTAGATGATCTACCTTAGGAGCTAATGACCATACACCACAACATTATTCATATTAGGATAGAATATCCTGCATTAGGACAAGGAGGTTGCGAGACCACCCTCCTTGACCTCGATACCAGTAAGATCCGCCTAGCAGGTAAAAATAGCAAAACTATACCCGTTTATGAAGGTGAAGTCGCAAAAGAAAATTATGCGTTAAATTCGGTTGTCTACCTCAAAATTTTGATAGAATTTTATTTTGTGTTCAGGAACCATTACAATGGTAAGGACGTATGAGCGACGACGACATCAAATGTAATTATCAGTATTTCAACATAATCAACATAATCCACATACTCTACATCAACATAATCCACAATAGCATCATCTAAGAGAAAAAACTCAAATATAACCCCTACCCATAAAAAAAATCTAGCAATGTGAACCTGCAAGCTTGGTCCTTGTGACAAAACATCACAAGTGTTACGACAAAAATCACAAGTGCAAGCATCATGTGACATGAGGGATAATAGAGAGCAAATCATCCTCAAAGTGGTAGCACTTGTAATAAAGATAAGTTCATTGCATAGGCTAGGCTAAATAGGTTAGATTTGTATATTTATGAATTAATGCATGGTTAGTAATAGGTAGTTTAGCTGAAATTTGCCACATTAAATGTGTATTTATAAATGTGTTATATTTTTCTCATTCAATCATCATCCATCTACCATTTTTTTTTGCATGTACCATTTTGAAATATTTGTTATATATGCCTAAACCATGTTTATTGCTCAATGGATTTGGTTAAATGTGTGAATCTAGTCTACCCATGGCCAATCATACATTTATTCATAATTATACTAAGCTAACCTTGCTAGCCTAGCCTAATGAAGTTTTCAACTATTTTTCAATAGAAGCGCTCCTATAGTATTAAGGTAAAAGTTAGATTATTAAGATTTTAAGATAGGATTTTGGTGCTAACATCCATCACTAATTGTCTTTTCAACCAAATAATAACAAAGTAATCACCTTTTGATATTTTCTAATACTAACAAACAAACAAAAAAATTTATGGTGGTCCCAATTTTAATCAACAAGATGCCGATCCTAGTGATCGCATTAAGACCTTTGTACATACTTGAGTAATATTTAAATTGTATGTATTGTTCAAAGCATGAATAAACAAAATACAAGGATAAGTTGGTTAGTCTAGTAGGAATGTGATGGGTTACAAATCCTAAAACGTCAAAGCAATTTGAAGATCAACAATCAAAATATATTGTAAATTGAATGCCATGAATGTAGTCTATCACATCTCCTATCCTTAATTCACAATAACATATTTTACTCCTTTTCCTACATTTTATGATCTCGCGAGATGTGTTACCCCTAATTTTGCATGAAGCTTCTATTAGTGAATTTTTGAAGTCCCCTTATGATTTTCATCACAAATAGATTTGGATGGATAGGGCTTTCACTTGGTCTCATGGTTTGTTGATGAGAGGGATGACAATGTACTAGAGCCTAGAGGTGTTGATGATGTATTGCTTGGTATACTTGTTTATCACAAAGATAGCATTACAGTTGATCATGTGATAATATAGTCTCCACTCCTTGCTAGATGATTGAACATGAGAACGTATGGATCCCTTGGTGGAATGCTAGAGCAATTTTGGAATAAGTGGACATTGCATTGTCTTCATCATTTGGTTGGCATCATCATGGCATAGAGCACTTGGCATACACTCACTTCCTTACACATGGGTTTGTTACTTGGATAGATGAATATGGGCATGGTTGGGGCTCCTTTTATCAGATTCCTTAGCTCTTATGGATGATATTCACATGTGGATGGATTACTCATAGCATGGAGCATGACATCATATTGATTGCTCCTCTTCATAAGCCACATTTGGAGGCACATGCACACTTGTCTTTAATTTATGTATATTTTGCTGAACTCATCCTTCTCATTGATGAGTTGGTGGGGTTTTTTTGATGGCTTGGCATACGAGTTCATGACATACTTTGACAGAGTCTTACTTGGATCAACTACATATGTTTTATTGGTCCACACATGCCATTTTGGGGATTATTATGTAAACAGATTGAGATGTATTATTATATTAAAAGGAAGCCATCTCTTCTTTTCATGGAGATGGTTGAGTAGCATTCACAATCCACACATTGAGGCCTTTTATCATGGATCCATTTGCTTGATTTGAGGATGGCTTGCACTTTGGAGGTTACTTTGCACATTTTATCATGCTTGTTGATGGATGTCTCACCTTGGGAGATGCCACAAGCCCCTTAAAGAGGTTCTTCAAGGTTTGCCCTATTTTAAGGAGAAAACCATCTTCAAAAAGGATTTCTTGCATTTATAGTCAAATACTTTCCACATTGGAGAAGATCTAGGAGGTGCCAAACACTAGAATTAGGGTTATTGGCATGCTTTGAGAGTAGCTTAACTTTAGGAACAATTATGTTTTGAAAGAATTCCTAGATTTTAATTTTTTTCCAAATCAAAGCCATTAGATGCAAAGTGGACATGGTTTCCAAAATGTGGTTATAATAAAAATTTCAACAAAAAATGACATAGCTATGGTGCTTTTAGAATCTACCACGAAAATATGTTCACTGCATTTTGACCACTTTTTTGAGAAATTCCCCACCTTTTGGGCTTGAGCATTTTGTTTATTTAGGGAGATCAATATTGATGCATTCCCATGGTGAAGAGAACCCTAGCTCTTGAGGCCACATGGACCATCTGTTATGCGCCCCTATTTATTTCTATTATTTTTTGTTGGGGCATTTCATCTTGGAGCACTATACATCCACCTTGGAGGAGATCTAGGAGGTTTTGTTACCTACTTTGAGGAGTTGGTTGTGGATCTATCTGCTTGGAGGCCTTTGGAGGCTTGACATAGCACTGTTGACTCATCTTCTTCCTTCTTTGATGGGGCTATTCCATTCTCCTTTCCATATGTTTGGTTGGAGACTTGTACATGTGGCCTTGGCCACTTCATTATATGTAATGTTGAATAATTAGTTGGAAAAAAATGATTATTTACTCCTCCCTAGACTACATCTAGACTTTTCAAATGAGAAATTATTATTTTATTGTGAAGGAAATTGAGCTAGACTATATAAATAGTATTCCTTCTTCATTTGTATTGATGGTTGGAGTTTCGGAGCTTCCCCCTTGGAGCTTACTTGAATATTTTCTTCAGGGATATGTGATATATAAAGGCTTTTTCTTTTTGGGATGCATAAATATTCGGTGTCAATTCTTGAAGCACTTCTCTATTGGTTTATATTTAGTGAATAAAGATTGAATATGGATTTTCAAGTCTTCTACAAGTTAGCAAAATTGATCCATTGAAGGGAAAACTCTATTGCTTAGAAGGCAATCATTTTGGACTAATTCCTCCCCTATTTCCTTTGTTTGTTTGGTAATTATTTTAATTCCTTGCTTTGTCTATCTTTTAATGTTAATTTTATGCAAAAATGGTATGTCGTATGCTTTAGAGCAATTTTACTTCAAATTCTTAATCTTTATTAGCCCAATATCAATATTCAGATTAGCAATCACATCAACATGATAGTAAAATGCACATAACCATAAATAGTAGAAGACAAGCCAAGACAAGAAGAGTCAAGACACAAGATGTGGCACCAGCAGGGACAAACCCCAATGTGAGGAAACCCTTGATCAATTCTTCTTTAGTCTTCAATAGTTCAGCAGAGAGAGAGATAGTACAATTTACAAATCTGATAATTTATAACAGCACCAAAAGAGCCCTAACCAGAAAAGTCAACACTAGTCAACAGGGGCAGATTTGACCCTCAACAATTTGGTCAACTTCAGTCAACTTTGGCCTCCAAACAGCGAGATGAATCAGCCCTCAAAACAGTCCAAAATCAGCCCAGTCAAAATCTGGTCAAACAGTCCACCTGCGGTCAACCCTAGCTGCAGCCAATGTTGGTCAATAGTCAACGTTTAGCCTCAATTTTTGTGCCCAAAAATGCGGCCTGCTAGGACAAAGTTCCTCCACCAAAAATCGTAGTCAAAGCTGGTAAATGCATGGTCAACACAGCCCAAAAACAGTTTCTGAAATTCGGTCAAACTTGGTCAATGCCCAGAACAGAAAATTTTCCTTCCTTTCCTTCGCACATGTGGAGAGAGAGACTGCCCAGAAATCCGTACCCAATCAATGAGGAGAGAGAGATGTGTGAAGATGAATGTGTCCAAATGGGGCTAAGGCATCATGTATTTATAGCAAACGTTGAGGATGAATAGACGTGACTGTTGGGCTTCTGACCCTACATAAGTTTGCTGGTCGACCTTGACAATTTGTCCATAATCAAAATAAATTCATAACTTCATTTGTACAAGTCAGAATCAGATGATCTCTAGATCAATCCTACACCACTCGGAGAGAGGAATCCAAGGAAAATATCAGCTATCATAAATAAGATGAACCATGTGGAGTTTGGCCCTAGTTGCCAATTTTAATATTTAAGAACCTTAGCAATGGTATTAATTCAATTATCAATTTACAGTTGATTTTGCTAGTGAAGGTGCTCCTTCTAGGACCGATTCATTGTAAGGTCTTGGTCTTCATTTTCTATGTAAATTAGATAGGAGACAATTGATTCTTTAGCCATAGTCTACTCACTCTAGTCCATAAGGAAAATAGGCCATTTTGAAGAAAAATTCCTTCTTGACCCCATAAGCCACAATCACACTTTTTTACCTACATTTTGTATAAATGTTCCTTGATAGCCAAATTTGAGCACAATTACAACGATCGAGTTCCTTAGCAGCTAGGCCTATATAGCTTTATAGTGGGTAAATAACATTTCACTTATAAATCCTTTCTAGCTTCATATCAACAAAATTTCATCTACAAATTGAGTGAATGAAACTTAAAATGAAATGAAAACAAACTTGAAGAAACTACTAATGGTGACAACAAACAAACAAAGGGGAAACTTGTTACCTTTTCAAAGTCTGTGAAAGAAACATGATCCACCAAATGGCTAGGGACCAATCTTCTCAAATCTTCTAAATTCAATCTTGCCATTAGTGCACTCGCCACGGCCTTTCACAAACATAATTCCATGAACAAAATGCCATATTAATCATTCTATCATAGAATAAAAGGAAAAAGTACAAAATATTTTTATGATGATTAATTTGAACTACCCTACTTGTTTAATGCATGGAAAGCAAAGAATTTCTCTAAGAATTTGCTTCTTAAAAAATAATCATGTGCAAAGAGAAAATACAAGGAATACTCTTGAAAGATATAGGAATCATAAGATCTTTCTTTTGAATAAAATAAAAGGAATTATATTTTGTATAAATAATGTAGCGGGAATTGGGATGTTCATCATTTTTGTCAAAGGGGAAAATTTTTTTTAGGACACTTTCAATGAATATCCTTATCAAAACCAATAATCGCAAAACCAAGTTACACTAAAGTTGGACAAAAGACGATGAAATAAGTGGAATTTCAAAAACAAAAACTAATAACTCCAATAGATTTGGACTATTCAGCGTGTCAAGGCGTAAGAACAAAACCTTCACCTTCTTTTCCATGGCATTTATATGAATTGTCAAATTATTTAATTTCTATTTTGCATGCTCCTAGATAGTCACTTTAATCTTTACAAAGATCCACAATTAGAGGTAATTTACAATAAATTTGATCAATTCACACATGTGAAAGGAAGATGATAGGGGTTTTGTGCATATAACCATAAGAAACCAGATGAGCACATGAATTACATGAGCTTTTCACAAGCCCCACCCTCTTTTTATGGATGGACGAAAGAAAAATTTCATAGGTCTTGTTGACCACTCAAGTGTCAACTACATGAAGTTTCAAAGAATCCATGCCAGAGCACATTTCAGGATTCTCCATCATGGTCAGAAAGTCATAATTTCATAACCGCATCATCATCATGCAGCTTCTAGTTATCATGTTGTATTCCAAATTCTACAACCCTTCAGGAAAGATGTAAAAATGATTCTAGTATGATGAATATAAAGCCATGTAACACATCTAGGTAGCTTAAGATTTTTGCTAGAGATTTTTTACTCTAGGGAGTTTTTTTCCTTGGCTAATTATTTGTGTTTCTCAACACTAAATAATTGGTTAAGTTTTAATCCCACACATCCCCCAAAGCTAGAGTGAGGCTTGATGGTGAAGTCTTAGGTGAGTTCCATTGTATATAGTTGATATAAAATGCCATACTAGATCATGTCTAAAATTCCACAGAATTTGGTTGAGTCTAGGTATTGATTTTTTAATTGTCAAAATTCCCTAGTTGGAATTTTTATATGTAATCTTGATGTAAAATGTAAAGGGTTGTCTATAGAAGTTGTAGGGGGTATGAGTACTCAAAATTACACCTCAACTTTCTATCTAGAGTCTAGACACACTTGAAGGTCAAAAAAATGTGTCTCAAACCCTAATTTTCTAGTTTTTCCTTTTTTGGAAAACGTTGGCAATTAATTGGCTGGAAATTAGCTAGAAAATTAAAATGAGAGAAAAAACAATTTATCTCCAAGTGAAAATTATAAAGAATAAGATGGAAATTCCCAAACATTAAATCAAGTAAAAAAAATTGGGAATTCCATTTTCCAAAAAGCAGTGGTCCAAGGAAAAATACGATGGTCCAAGAAAAAAGCCCATGACCCAGCAAAAAATCTATTTTTTAGAGGAATGGTCCATGGAGGTTATTTTGAATCGGGGATTTTCGAGGAGAAAATTTGAGAAAATATTTTTATGGTCCAGGATCAAAATTTTAGTCAATCCATCTCATTCTTCAATGTAAATTGAACTCCTTCCTCAAGATCAACGCAGTTCATCAAGGGACACAATTGACTTGACATGGATCAAGCTTTGAACTAGTCGTTTTCTTAAGGAAGATAGCCATTTCACTTGGAGGGAAGCTCCTCTCTCATATTTTCTATAAATTGAGCCTTTGGCTCCACATTGTAACATAGTTGAACAATTCGATCTTTGGATATCAAGCTCTTGGCTCTAGAAGCTCTCCCATGTACTGCGTTTTATGAATAATAAAGCAAGTCTTTTAGGGTAAATTTTAGTGGTGTTCTTCTTCCATGACTATGGTAATATTGATTCATTGTGCTTAATTTTATAATGGGTTTATTAATTGTTATTTCCATTTGCTATCATAGATTTATTGTTGTATAGTTATCTTGCACTAGTATTTGGATTTGGAGAAGTACTCTAGACTTGGACGTCACTAGTGGGTTTTTGGTTGAACCCCTAGAGCTACCTTTCATTGTATTATCCTATCCCATCTGGATATAACAATATATCTTTGAGATTGTGTAGAGATCATTTTATTGAATCAGATCTTAAGCGTTAGGGGACGTTTTCAGTTGAACTAGCCAACTCTTGAGCATAGAAGTGGAAGAACCAACTTTATTTTCTTTTAAAGACTTATCTAACAAAATTTCATATGGGTTTCTTGGCCATAGCATTTGAAAACTATTTACTTCAATATCTTTTTTCTCTATTAATGTGCTTTACTAAATAAATATGCTATTTTAGGAGCTTATTTTCGCTTTCTAAGGGGCGGAAGTGTCTTCATACCCCTTATATTAGCTCTTGTAAAATTTTGTAAATATATTTTGTATATGTTTTATAACCCTCTTGTATATATAATTTTGTATATATTTTCTAGATTTTCTTTTTGTTCTTGCAGATCTGAAGACAAGAGTAAGGGTTTGGATTGGGATTTCTTGAAAATATTGTTTTGCAAGTGAAAGGCTTAAGGATCAAAGGAAAATCATTCTTTTGAGGCCAAACCCTCTCTTTTCTCCTAGACAACTAGGGTTTCTAGCCTATCAAACTTTTTTGGATGTCATTTGCCTCTTTTGGAGCCTATCTCCTTAGGCCACAAGCTCAAGGAGGCTCCTCCTTGCATCTAGAGAAAAATTCTCACTTGGGGTTTTAAAAATTTCCAGATCTAACATTCTTTGAAGAGGTTGCATACCTTTTCAGCGCTTTTTCTCTTGGTCACAAGCCTAGAAACGCCTAATCCTTTCTCTTGGTATGAAATTGATCAACCATTGGACGTTTTGTAGAGAAAGTGATATTTTTCAAAGGGTTTTGAGCTTGTTCTAAATAGATCCTATTCGATTTGGGCTTATAATTAAATTTTCAAATTTTTGAAGCCTAATCCCCCTAGGTCGTGGGCAAAGAGAGGGCCTCTCTCTCTTTCCTTTCACAAAGTTCTTTCATTTGGGACAACTATGGTTTTGGAGCGATAATTGCGCGAGGAAATCTCATTGTAATTCACTGAAAAAGCCTTGGAATTTTCCTCATTCATTTCTTGTAGTTTGAGGAGAGGTATTAGTCTTTCAAAGTTTAAATCTTGCAAGCCCTATTTAAGGATTTGAAACTCTCTCTCTTGTCTCAAGAGGGTCTTATCTTTGTACTAATAATAAAAGGAAAATTCTCTAGAGGGAGCTTGGGGTTTTCCCCATGGTATCCCTTCTCCTCATTTGGTAGGAGATCTTGTTGATTTTGTTTTCAACCACTAGTTAGATTAGTGTAGCTTCTCTAATTCTTAGATTTAGTTTCTAATTTTTTAATCTATTTTAGTTTGATAATTGCTTGATCTAATTTAGATTTGACTAGTTCTTGTCTTCATCTTGTATTTCAGATTGAAGTAGTTTCTCTCTAACAATTAGATCTTATTAATAATCTCATCTGCCATAATTTTAATTTTTCTTGATCTTGAGATTCATTGTATAATTCACACTTGCTCTATTGGTCATTAAACACTCTTAAAAGCACATTATAAGTGAAGTGATACTTTCAATTAACATATCAATAACTCATTTCACATTTGAGCATCTTGGTTTCTATTGAAGAACTTGTGTTATTTCTCTTCTACTTGAACTAATTTTGCATTAGATCTCATTTACCTATTCTTTATTGAGGAATTCACAATTCTTTCATTTGGGATATATTGACTATATTGATGCTCTAAAACACACATCCTAATTTGATCGATTGAAAGTGAAATTGTATTTTGTCATTGATATATTTAAAGCATTTTGCTTTTGAAGCATTGTGGTTAACCTCATTTGGAACACTTTTTTAACATTGCATCTCATTTTCCCTTTAGATCTAGTTTTGCATCTCTAAAATTTACCTCCATACCTCCAAGCATAAGCTTGGTTGATAGAAATTTTAGGATACTTCCTTAATTGTCATTCAATTCGACAAATTTGAGTTTGGAGAAAGGGTTCAAACACGTGACCTCACAGTTCTATTGTGGTCGAGCCCTTGTAGGAACTGTTACCCATCATTTTGTGGGTGATATCCCTAGGAGAAAAAAATTTCTCCATGATGGTCCTCAACCGGCAGCCAACAACCCCAACTAGCTCGTTTTTCCATTTCTCCACCCCTTGAGCCAATTGTGTGATCCCTCACCCATCTATCATGATCGTATGTTTGAAGGTGGGCCTACCAAACTTAGAAGATATGTCTTGTCATTTGGTAATCGAGTACTTTAGTTTACTTATCATGGAAATTACTAAGCATGGACTAATGGGGGGATCTGGAGGAAAGAGTGGACTAGGTATGTGCCCTTGTCCCCTAGACCTATTTTAGGGTGTTAACCTTGAACCCTAGTCTCATTGGATCTCTTTTACTAAACTTTGAGCTTCTGGGATGGTATTTCATGGGAAAACCTGATTTTGGATGCGTGGTCCCGCTCCCCGATTCATATCATTCCCCTTCCACTTATTATACTCTCTTTCATCACTTCTCCCACCTAGGTCCACATTCCTCCATTGGATCCACATACGGTCAACCACCCACTCTCCTTGCCCCACATATTGGGTCGGACCTGGAACGATGCTCTGGAGATTGATGCAACTGAAAAGAAAAGAAAAAGCATAATTGGCCACATTCAATAGGAAATTGTACCACAAAATGCAAAATATGGCCGGGACAAACACATTTAGCACATGGGAAAAATCCATTACATGAGCTCTTCCCCTTTCATGGTCATCACCCTAGTTCCTAGAGGCCCTCGACGGATCTCTTTTATCATTCAAGAACCCAGTCCCAAACCCTGGTGGGCGATGAACTACCCCACCTTAAAAGGGGGTATCCACTGTTATACTTTGCACATCATGCTCTCATCCCTCTAAGCCCGAGCAGTTAACGAAAGAAAATCACAAAAGGTAAAAGGCATTTGAAGAAGGGTAGAAAAAGAATGTTTGAGGAAACTCATGCACTATGATTGTTCCCTCCTATACATTATTTACCCAAGTATGGGCTTCCCTTTATTAGCTATCCTTATGCCATGGGGTGTGACCTAGGTTGTTCCCCTTTATTCCCTACTCCACTCCACCATTATACACATGCCACCACCATTTTATGGATTTACAATGAACATATCACCCCATTTAGAAGTAAAAAGCACCTAATAGGATGATTGGTTAACCAACTTGGAGCTTGGAGACATTGGCACATGCCAAAGCCCACTATGGAAGGGCATGCCATTATGAAGGGCCCACTCATTTTCCATGGTTTGCAAACTCTTTTACTTGATTACTTTAATTAATTGATATGCTGGAAGATGCGAGGATGAATTTGATCTTATGCAGGATTACAGATGGTCTCCATTTTGGGTTTTGTCTCCCTATACTAGTTGTTAACCCTCCAGAGGGCTACATTGGCACATGAGGGCATGTATAGAGAGCCATGGGTCTCTGCAGCAGTGGACAACACTCCATGGATCCCCAGAGATGTTTCGATATTGCTCAAGATTCACCTATTGGACGAGGAAGATGCACCTAGTTCACCATGCCCAGTCGGCCCCACAATTGTACCATGCACTTGGCATATGACCTAGGACTTGTACGCTGGTGTGGCATCACTTACACCATCATCTGAGCCCTTACAGATGGTCTAAAGGAATATTTGATCTACTTGGAGACCCATGAGGTTACTTGTGTGCCCCGGTGCCCATTGGGAGCATCAAAGGTTTATTATTTAGAGAACAAGAGGCCAACCCCTTGTCCACTACTTTTGGGAGTCCTATTCATCATTATGGCACTTATGGACTTCATCAAGACTCTTAGAAGGCCCAACAACATCTATTGTTGATTATTCGACCTCTTGAGAGGCTTATTCTTTTGTTTACGAGCTAGTTTGGTGGGCTTGTCACCAAAAGTTATTTATTTTGCACATTATTCCATTCTAGGGGCTAATGTAGGCCTAATTAGCTAAATCGAACTCATTAGGAGTGTATAAACACAAGTGATGTGAGTTCATTTTAACATCATCACTTGGATTGGATCATATCTTCTAGTGACATTTTCGCTATCTTTTAAGGAGGAGACTTTTTGGATGAATGGATGAATTTTGAGGTTTGGTTATTCTTCTTTCTCTTGGAGCTTCTATGATTGGCATATCTTGGTGATTGGATATATTATTCTTACATGTAAGTACCATTTTAATGCTATTTTGATTCCTTATGTTGCTGCATTCATGATATTGGGATTTTCGCTATTCTCAGGTTAATTTGCTTCTTTTCTTGGAATGAAATTGTGGAAATTGAATCTCTAAATAGTGTGTATTTAGTGTTGTATCATGATTGGGCCACGTTTGAATGAATGAATGTTCCTAGAGACATCCTTGTCTTGATAAGTCACCAAATATTGTTGAACGAAGTATAAATTACCTTGAAGCTACTTCCATTAATCCCTAATGCCCAACAAAATTGTCTTTTAGGCCTCCTTGACAAGTGGAAATCAATCCAAACTCTAAATCTTCCATGAATCCATCTCTCCCAAAGAAGAGAGAACTAGTCCTCCTCTGGTGATCATTTTAAAGCTAATTTCTTTCACCTTCCCCTTTTTTTCTAAGTCTAGCCTACATAGGTCACCTAGGGAATCAATTATCTCACAATCTAGCCATCCAAATACTTCGATTTTTAGTCGACAACTGCGCTCGTGTGTCCTCAAGAAGCCCTCCAAATTTCATGAGATTCTGACGACGGGATCTTGAAATACCACAAGCCCTAGCTCGAAGACCAATTCTTACCCTTGGTTTCCCTTAGGCTAGTAGCCTCATTGGGATCCTTCCATTGCCTTTCATTGAAAATTCATTCTTTGATCCCTTTCTCCTACCTAATTAGGTCAGCCATATCATTGGTTGCTAAATCCTATCCCCTTGACCTACCCTCGGGTCCACTTGGTCCTCTGTGGTCCCATATATTATTAAGGTTAATTCTTCAAAGATCACTTGGAACCCAAGTTTCCACAAGAATTTTATGTCCTAGGGATCTCCTTATTAAAGAAACATACTCTCAACCTATCCCTTGAAATTCTCCTTGAAGCCCTTCCTTGAGAGCCTTCCATCTTGCCTTCCAAGGCAAGCAAGCCACCATCTTGAGCCTCTCTTGTGAATATGCTTCTACGATCACCCCTCATCCTCTCTTTGATATATTCTTCTTCACGATCCTTATTATACCAGGTCTCCTCCCATTGGTGAAAGTCTGTAAAGAGTATGGAGCTTAAGCTGAGGTAACAGTGGGCTATTGCTCCATTGTTGCCCTTGACCTAGCAATTATCCATCTAGGACCCCCTTTAGGACCCCTACTAGTTTGAGTGGTAACATTTTTGTGTCGTTGTCGGGGACATGAGATGTGTGTTCCCCATACGACATATTGACATATCATTATTAGTGACTCCATTGGAAGAACGAAGCCCTAGTTCTTCATTGAACTTTAAGGTTGATGATTGTAGTGTGAAGCAAGAATTTTCAAAGCATCTTTAAATTCACCTCAACGACTCCTACACAATTTACATGTATATCTCAAATAGGTTGACTTTCTTTGATAATTTTCCCACTTTGGACATCACTAGCATCCTTGGGCACCCTAATCACGTCACAAGAAGAATGGTACATAAGGTGCCCGTGTTTGATGGTGATCCACTCTCTGCAATTGACCATGTAGAAAGATTTAATGTGCATACTTCAAAAGAGAAAGTAATTCACTAGGATGTCCTTATGTTGTTGTTCATGGGATCTCTCGGCAGGCATAACTCATGGTTGCATGATCATGAACCTCAGAGCATCTCATCTATTAAGGATTTCGTTGATGGCTTTCTAAGGCACTTTCAAGTATACCCCGTATTAAGCATCCAAGAGGAAGCCTTCATTGAGCATCATCAATACATTGAGAATCTAAGTAATGAGCAGGAAGATGAGCCATCGTTGGGTCTGCTCAATGGAAAATATGATTCTAACAACATGTGTGTAGGGAAGATTGAGTCTATGGAAAGCGAAGTTGAGACTAACCTTACCTTTCTCGTACTCTTGGCGATTCCCCTTTTGAAAACCTCGAGGAAGGTGATCACACTAGCGCCTTAGAAGATGACATTGGAGATTATTTCCATATTCAAAAAGGAAAATGGGAAATTGTTGGTCTTCAATTTGACTGTGCTCCCATTTATGACACCGACAAGGAGGATGAGGTTGAGAGCAGTCCTCCCTTTCTCCCGGGAATTATTTATGACAACATATCCATCAGTACCCTTAGGAAGGAGAATTATCATTTTCCCTTGCATGAAAGGAGCAATTGTAGATGATTAATTCTCCTTTTTGGGAAGACCCTATCTTTGGTACCAGCAATGATAGGATTGATAAGGCCCTTGCTCATACCTACCTTCCTTATGATTCCGGGTGTATATTCAAATCACTTGAGCCTCCAAAGTTGGATTTTCAGGATCCCGTTGAAACTTCACCTTCCCCTTTGCCCTTTTCCATTGTTCATCATCTTGAGTCTTCATCTAGTGATTCCCCTCACCCCGATCTCAAGTGACCAGGAACACTTTCCCCCTTCCGAGTGTAGTGTCGAGGAAGATCCCCTCATTGATTATACTTTACATCCTTGGACATACCCTCAAGGTTTTGATCACTCCATGACCTCCCTTCTCCGATGTGACCATCACATTGAGCAACCTATTCGTTGCACTCCTCCTTTCTCTTACCCTTTGTTCCCCTCTCATCAAAACCTTGTGACATCTTCAAAGTACAATATTATGAGCAATGATTGTGATATGAAGTTCTCAAGGATAATCATTCATTCCACCATTGTGTACTTAGAGGGATGTCTCCGCATTTCTAGATTGACTCGTGTTCCTTCTCTTAGGGATTCCTCTTACCTCACATGGAAACCATATTTTCCCACCTCCCGCTCGCAGCATTCCCATGTGTTTGGGTTTGTATTTGCTTTGGGATTTGTTGCATGAGTAATCATATAGGCAAGCATATTTATATTGATCTGATGATATGTTGGTTGCAATGGCTTTATGATTACACTTAATGTTAGCTTCGTCTTATGCATGTTAGGGTAGGATGCATTGCATGCTCATTTTCTCATTAGAACTAACAACATATGATATTTCTCATGGTAGATTAGTTGCATTTAGATTAAGATTTGCATATGTGTTTTTCTGTTGATTTTACGGCCTAACACTAAGCATGGGTGATCATAAGACTGTTGATTTGGGGTAGCATCGGATGTGCTTTAAGCCTCAAATTTTGCAGGGAGGCTTGGGCACATGTTTTCCAAAGAACCCACAGAGCGTTTTGGAAAATTCCACCCAAAAGTGATTTTATTAAAATAATTAATATTTTTAATGGGGTTTCGTAAGTCTAAACTTTGGAAAATTAAAATATTAAAGGGTATTAATCTAATCAGGGGTGAAAATTCTAGAAGAAACCATGGATCAAGCCAAAACGATCTGAGCCTTTGATTATGATTTAATCTAGGCCGTTGGTTGTCCAACAGGAAGATATAAGGGGCTTGAGGGTCATTTGGAAAATACACAGAAAGATCAAGGAAGTCGATTTTCTGAAGTGAGAAGTTCTCAGGAGGAAAAATTGATTGAGGAGATTCATTGCAACAAAGGGGCAGTGAGAATTCGGGAGAAGGAATTTCTGGAGAGTACGAGGCAAAGGGAGAACAGAAAGACGTCCATCGGAAGGCTGATGCTAGCCCATGCAATGCTGAAGCAGAGGCAACACAATCCTTGACGGGAAGTTGAGTTTCCTGCTAAGGGAAGTCGAAATTCAGTTGTCAGAAGCCGGGGTGTGAGTCTGGGAGGCAGAAGGTCGATTTATCAGCCAATAGAGGATCCAGAGGAGAGGCAGCGTAATACCCAGGAGGGGTGACGCAGAAACTACCCAGAGTGACGCAGATCTACACAAAGGCCACGAAGAGGGTGACGCAGAGCCTCTAGAGCAACAGGAATAGTCATTGATTCTCCAATGACAGGGTGAGATCATTTCACCAGTCTTTTGTTCAATATTCTCTCTGCATCAAATTTCTAGTTGAGCATCTTAGAATTGTACTCAGATTTTCTCCTGCATAAGAATACAACCCTCAAAGCTATTGCACTGATTTTCCCAAATTGGGTTTTTCCGGGGACTATTGTCCAAAAATAACGATGTCCTATGTGTTTCTATTTTCCTTTCTCAGCTTCTATGTTTCAGAATCATATTTAATTTGGTGTAGGTTGCTTCAGTAATTTACTTCAATGTTTCAAGAAGAAATCTTAAATAAGCTTGTAATGTAATTTACAATCTAGTTGAAGTAGATTCAGTTGGTTGCAGTAGGATTCCTAAGATTGTTAGATCTAGGAATTTTCACAAAGACACCATAGAAACATGTTATCCCGTGGGTTTAGTATTTTATACGTGCATGTAATATCCCTTTTAGGAATATTCCTCAAACCCCAGCAAAACTCCAACCAGATATGTGCAAATGATATAATAACTGGGTAGCTCAAATTGACAAAAATAATAGTGGTGCAGCATATAATAATGTAAACATGAAATGTAAGCAGATACTCAAGAAATGCAGTGAGAAATGCTAAGCCATTTTATTATACTGAGTAATAGAATGAGTACAGGAGGTGATCAGAAAGATGGTACCTCGACTTGCATAAGGCAAGTGAAGAAATACACTCAGAATAGCAAGGGAATGGGCTCTCTCAGAACTGCGTGGAAGCTGTTGGAGAACTGTCGTGCTGCTGCTGCTGGAAATCAAATGAGGATTTGAGGTTGTTCCCCTCCTCGGAAAATGCTGAAACTCTGGAATCAGACTCTACTCAAGAAACCCAGAAAAACCCAGAAAGATTTCCTAGAATAATCGACCCCTGAAAATCACCCCGCTTGGGGTTCTACGCATTCCCTCAATGCTCTGCACTGCCACTGAATGAAACCCTCCAGAAACCTGCCTGAAACCTCTACCAAAACTCTCCAATATGCAAGGGCTGATCCCCTGCTCAATTTCCCAACACAAATCCTACTGCAAACCCTCAATCTCGAACTACTGCCAGAAAGAACTGCGTCATCCCTCTCAAGACTGCGTAGTCATCTACAGTGCTCAATCCTCCTACCAACTACCAACGAAACTGCTGCAAAAATATTGATGGAACTACCTTGCCCGAGCAGACACTTGAAGTCCCCCAGGGCTAAGGGTGAGATCTCCAAACGGAGACACTCAATGCACTAAACAGTGCTGCAGCCTAGATAAACAGCGAGCGTGCTCATAAGTCGAAATGACTAGCTCAAATACACATAACCGAATGATCAAAATGAGGGGGCTTCTCTCCCCTTTATAGCGTTTTCCTCTCTCAATCCCACGGCTCATCTCCTCCAACGTAATTCCTCTTTTGCCACGTGTTTCTTCCCTTCTGCGCAGTCCCTCCAAGTGTCTGCGTGGGCTCCATCTCTGCATCCCCACTTTGGCCCCCTTGGCTCCCCTTTAAGTCACAATGTTGTGCTACTAGGAAGTGACTTTTATTCTAAAAGTGAGTTATGTCCCCTTTCTCACTTTTTTATTTATAAATAACCATAGAAGGCAAAAATTGAGCAAAATTGAATATTCCAATTAGCCATGGCTAATTAGGAATATTATAGTCTCCCTTGGCAAAATGTTGCTTGTCCTCAAGCAGCTAAAGTGATGGATGTTGCAAGATTTTCTCACTCTCCCAAGTGGCATCCTCATCCAGCAAATTCTTCCACCTCACCAAGAATTCCTGGACCGTCCTGCTCCGCCGCTGCCTCTCCCTGGTATTAATAATAGCCTCTAGCTGAAACACCAAATGCCCCTCATCATCCATGGGTGGTAGCTCATCTGTCACTGTCACCTTCTGCCCCAATGTCTTCTTCAGGCATGATACATGAAAAACGTTATGAATCTTGCTGCCTTGGGGCAGCTCCAACTCATATGCAACCTATCCAATCCTGCGTATCACCCTGTATGGCCCATAAAAGTGGGGCTTGAGCTTCTCAGCCCCCTTCTGCTTCAGTGACGACTGTCGGTATGACTGTAATCATAGGTAGACCATGTCCCCTACCTCAGACTATCTCTCCACCCGACCCCTGTCGGCATACAGCTTCCGCTGGTTCTGTGTTGTAGCCATGTTATCCTTGAGAGCTCGAAGGATATCCTAACTCTCTTGGATCCAAATCTTGGCTCTAGGAACATTGCTATCACCAAACATTACGTCAGCAAAAGATGAAGGATGATACCCATATAAGACATAGAATGATGACATACCAATGGACATGTGATGTGTAGTGTTGTAGCAGTAATACCCCAGATGCAGCCACTTCAGCCATGCTCGCTGCTACCCACTGACATAGTTACGCAAGTAGCCCTCCAGCCACTTGTTAACTATCTCTGTCTGCCAGTCCGTCTGTGGGTGATAACTGGTACTCGGTGTCAACTCCGTCCCCACCAACCGGAAAAGCTCCTGCCAAAACCCGCCCATGAAACAGTTGTCCCTGTCACTGACGATGGTCTTAGGAAGCCCATGTAGCCTAAAGATCTCTCTGAAGAACAGCTCAACCACCTGTGATGTTGTATAGTGTGCGGATATGGCAAAAATATGTGCGTACTTTGTCAGTCGATCAACGACGACAAAGATACAATCCTTGCCCTATACCATCGGAAACCCTGTGATGAAGTCCATTGAAATACTCTCCCATTTCCCCTCCGGAATGGGAAGAGGCTGTAATAATCCCGCGGGATGGCTCATCTGTCCCTTGTTCCTCTGGCAAACATCGCACTCCCGCATATGCTGGAGTACGTCCTCCTTGAGGCCCTTCCATGAGAACCTCTCTCTAATGGCCCTGTAGGTTTTGGTTAACCCCTGATGGCCTGCCAAAGGTGAATCATGTGATGCCTGTCATATCTTCTTCTTCCGCTAAGACCCCTCAGTCAAGAAGATCTGGTCCCTATAATAGATGATCTCATCGACCACCCTGTACCTGTCATCTGCCACTTGCCCATCCAAAACCTCACATGCAAACCTATCCTTGGAGTACTCTACTAAGAGTCGAGCCCTCCAGTCTGTATCCAAGCTCATAAGAGACAACGTGGCTAGTCTACGTGAAAGAGCATCTGCTACCACGTTGTTTTTACCCTTGACATACTCAATGTCAAAGTCATATGCTTGGATCTTGCTGATCCACTTCTGTTGCCTCTCCTGTAGCTGCTTCTGCTCCAAAAAGAATCTGAGGCTGTTGTGATCAGTCCTCACCCTAAACCTGTTACCCACTAAATACTGCTGGAACTTGGCCAATGCATGCATGATGGCCAGCATCTCATTGTTGTATATAGGATACAACCTCTCGTGTGGAAGGAGCTTCCGGCTCTCATAGGCTATAGGGTGACCTCCCTGCATCAATACTGCGTCGATCCCCTCTCCCGATGCGTCACACTCCAAAACAAATGGCTGCGTGAAATCTGGCAATGCAAGCACTGGGCAGCTGCTCATAACCTCCTTGAGCCTGTCAAAGGCTCGCTACGCTATATCCGACCAATTGAAGGCCCCCTTCCTCGTCAAATCTGTCAAGGGTGCAGCAAGCTGTGAGAAACTCTTGACGAACTTTCGGTAGTAAGTACAAATTCCAATGAACCCTCGGAGTTCTGTTACATTTCTCGGCTCCGACCACTCTCTAATGGCCCTGATCTTCTCCTCGTGGACTCTCACTCCGTCCACCCTTGATGTGCCCCAAATACAACAACATCTCCGTCAACCCAAACTCACACTTGGAGAGTTTGGCATAGAACTGTTGCTCTTGCAAGATACGCAACACGGTCTCAATGTGCTGGAGATGCTCCTCCCAAGTCCTACTATAAATGAGAATGTCGTCAAAGAATACCAACACAAACTTCTTCAAGTGACTGCGGAAGATGTGATTCATGCAGCACTGAAATGTGGCGGGGGCGTTGGTTAGCCCAAAGGGCATCACCAAGAACTCAAAGTGCCCATAGTGACACCTGAAGGCGGTCTTGGGAATGTCCTGCTCCCTCACGCGAATCTAATGGTACCTAGATCTCAAATCAATCTTTGAGAAGAACCGTGCTCCTCTCAACTCATCTATCAACTCGTCAATCCTGGGTATGGGGTACCTGTTCTTCAGTGTCTTCTTGTTCAGGGCCCTGTAATCAATGCACATCCTCAATGTGCCATCCTTCTTCTTCACCAACACCACAGAAGAAGCAAAAGGACTCATGCTCAGTCGAATGTGCCCAAGAGCCAGCAACTCCTGAATGGCCCGCTCAATCTCATCCCGATAGGCCTTGGGATGCCTATAGGGGGTAGTAATCACTGCCTGAATACCCTGCTCAATCTCAATGGTGTGCTCAAACCCCCGGTCCAGTGGTTGTCCTGGCGGAATCTCCCCAAACACTATGGCATACCGGTCAAGGATGGACTGTATCTCCGAATGTACCGTCTGCCCTGTAGTCCCTGCCTCTGATGCACGCAGCTCTACTGCCCACTCTACGTCTCCCTTCTGGAAGACTGCCTCCATCCGATGAGCCGAAACAGTCTGAGGTGGATATGTGTGTTGTCCCCGTATCTTCTCATGCCTCCCTGTCTTCTCATCATCCCACTCCATCTCTAGGGTCTTCCAATCTGTCGTGACCTTCCCTAGAGTGATGAGCCACTGAGCACCTAGTATCATGTTGGTGTCCGGAATATCGACCACGAAAAAGTGGTCAGTCAATGTGTAGGTGCCCATCGTCACTGATAGCTATGGAACATAACGAGCACACATCATGGTCTGATCTCCTAGGACCAAAACTGAAAAACCATCGAAGCTCTCTATCTGTATACCTCTCCACTCAACCATCTGTGCATCGATGAAGTTGTGGGTTGCCCCACTGTCAACCAAAACTGATACTCGCTGGGCACGTACTGTCCCCCATAAGTGTAGCATCAGATACTTGGGAACTCCTCGCAATGCTGCAAAGGCCCCTCCGGTAGGTGCAAAAGATGCACCACCTGCTACTGGCGGTGGAGGTGGTAAAGGCCCCTACACAGCGTGACTATCTCCTGCCTCCACATCATCCTCATCATCCTCTTCCCCACTGCTCTCAAAGAAGACCTCAATAAAATGTGCTTTGCCAGCAGCACATCTATGTCATGGTGCCCATGGCTCCTGACAGGTGAAACACAACCGCTTCTTCTTCAGCTCTCTCCTGGTGTCATCGTCAATCTGTACTCGTCCTGGATTCCCCTTTGGAGGTGGGATCCTCACATCCTTCCCCTTAGACTGGAAAGTCTGCCTCTGGGGGTAAGGTGTCCGGGTCCTGGGTAAGACATCTTGTCAGTCCCAGGTCTTGCTAATAACGTCCTAGAGTGTAGTTGGTCTAATGGATCGGACTAAACCCCGAAGTGGCTCTGCTAACCCCTCAACATACATATAGATCCTCCATGTCGTGGATAGATCTGGCACCATCACTAAGACCCTCAAGAAATCTGCAATGTAGGTCTCTGGGCTCGCTGTCTGTTTGAGCCTTGTCAGCTCAACAAAATGCTGCTTTGGATCCCTCCGATCAAATCGCTCCATCAATCTCCTGGTGAACTCGGCATATGTCGTCACAATGGAGTATCAGAGTGTAGCCATCCCATGGAACCACCAATCCTGGGCCTCACCATCCAAATGCAATGTTGCCACCTTGATGGCCTCTGTCTCCGACATCTGGTTAAACTAGAAATAAATGTCCAGCTTCTCCACTCAAGACTTTGCAGAACTGTTTGATGAACCATCAAACGTAGGCAAGTGGAATCTACTCGCTGCACGGTGGGTTTCACCATCATGGTGTGCCGGTATCCTCTGTGATGGTCGCAGGGTCTACTATCCCGCTGGAGCTTAACAAAGTCTCTAAATGAGAGGGCTTCCCTGAACTCCTGCCCATAGACCTAGTACTCTGCAAAATAATCACCCATATGACCAGTCTCTGCCTCCTATTGGGCTCTGGCCCCCGTGTCTGCTCCTAAGTACATGGGCATGGTAGAGCGTGTAGGGGCATGCGAAGCCACCTGCTGCGCAGTATCACGCTACTCTGGCAAATGATGGGATGCACCTGATCCCTCCCCAATCTGAAAAACCCGTGGGCTTTCACGCTATCTGGCCTCTACTGCCGTGAATCTCTGCCCCATCACCTCATTCTGCCTCGATAGATCCTGCACTGATTTGAGGAGCATATCCGCAAATCTCTTCCCGTCCTCGTCTGCCATCGGATCCTTCTGCTCTACGTCCACCACAGGGTCCTCCTGTTTTCCGTCCACCACCAGAACATAGTCTCCCTCTCCGTAGGTATTCTCCAACCTACACCCAGTGTCTCTGTATCTCCTACCTCTATTACAAATGTAGGGCTTTTCCCTTGGTGTCATAGATTGCTAGCTCCACAGGCTAAGCCAAATCTATGCTCTGATACCACTGTAATATCCCTTTTAGGAATATTCCTCAAACCCCAGCAAAACTCCAACCGAATATGTGCAAATGATATAATAACCGTGAAGCTCAAATTGTTAAAAATAATAGTGGTGCAACATATAATAATGTAAACATGAAATGTAAGCAGATACTCAAGAAATGCAGTGAGAAATGCTAAGCCATTTTATTACACTGAGTGATAGAATGAGTATAGGAGGTGATCAGAAAGATGGCACCTCGACTTGCACAAGGCAAGTGAAGAAATACACTCAGAATAGCAAGGGAATGGCCTCTCTCAGAGATGCAAAAAATGCTTGAGCCTATTGTAGCATCATGGCCAACATCTGGGGTTAGCATTGTTTTTGATGGATGGACAGATCTAGCATGACACCCAATCAACTTCATGGTGTCTTCCTTGAGTGGTCCAGTTTTCATGAAAGCAATGGATACACTTGGCGAATACAAGGATGCACAATTTATTGGTGAGTTATTTATTAAAGTTATTGAAGATGTAGGTTTGATTCTTGTGTGAAAATCATTATAGATAATGCACCTGTTTGCAAGGCTGCTGGCATGATTGTGGAAGCTAAATATCCAAAAGTGTTTTGGACACCTTGCTTTGTCCATTCGTTGAACTTAGCACTGAAATCCATTGCTTCTGATGTGCTTTGGATTGGAAGCATTATTGAGGATGCAAGACATATCCGTAACTTTATGCAAAATCATACAAATGCCCTCACTATCTACAAGGAGTACATCAATCTATCATTGTTGAAGATTGTTGATACACGGTTTGCATCTTCATTCATGATGTTCAAGAGGTTGAGGGAGTTCAAGACCGCTCTTGGGTCCATGGTTATTTCTAAACTTTGGTCTTTTTGGAGAAAGACAGATCAGGTAGCCTCTAAAAGAGTGAAGGACACAGTGCTAGATGATGCTTGGTGGGAGAGGGTAGATCTAATTATTCGGATCATGGACCTTATCATTTCTTTGCTTCGATTTGCAGATACAGAGAAACCCATCCTAGGAGAGGTTTATGAGGGATAGGATTCCATGATTGAGTCTATGAGGAGCATTATTCTACAGAGAAAGTGCCCCAAGTATGAGACATCACCAGAGGCCTTCTGTGATACCATACATGATATTCTTGTAAGCAAATGGGACACGAATTGTACACCTTTACATTGTTTGGCTCACTCATTGAACCCCAAATACTACAGCCATGAGTGGCTGAATGGTGGACCTTCCCACAAATTCCCTCCTCACATGGATGGTGAAATCTCACAGGGGAGGAAAGAGGCATTCAGGTAGATTTTTCAGGATAGTGCATTGCTTGTTGAGGTGTAGGATGCCTGTGCAGAGTTTTCCACTGGCACTGGTCGATTTGGAGGTTATGATGTGATTAGAGATGGGGGGACTAAGAAGCCCTATTCCTGGTGGGCAAATCATGGGGCAACAAGCCCTCCTCTTCAACAGTTAGCCATGAGACTCCTCTCTCAGGTGACTTCATCCTCTTGTTGCAAGATGAATTGGAGCACATATGGGAATTTGTATAGTGTGAAGAAGAGCAGGCTTGAACATTCCAGGGCAAAGACAATGGTGTAGTTGCACACCAACCTTCGTCTTATTTACAGGCAGAGGGAAGAGTGGTTGAGGGGAAAGACAAAGATGTGGGATGTCTTTCTTGATGATATGGGTCTGGATAGCAGTGTTGAGTTGGCATTGGCCAACATGGATCTCAATGATCCAGTGCTAGAGCCTGTTAGATTTGATGACTTAAATGGGTCATCCTGCACACCAGCAGATGTAAAGGTGACTATGCATACAGGGGAGGAGGAGGATGCAGAGGAGAGCAGTGGGGACCATGATGATGAGGACATTGACGCTAATTCTGATGTTGATTGATGCCTTGAGGCTTGTATACCTGTAGTTGTTTTGTATTTTCTATTTCTATTTTCCATTGGCATTGCACCGGCACTACCTATGTAACACATTTTGATTTGATGACTTAATGAGAAAACTACAGTTGTCAGTGTGTTTATCTTACTATCTTGTAGTTGTAAGTTGTATTTCAGTTATGAATTATGAATCATGATTTATGTGACCAGTACCACTGACATGTATTTGAATTTTGTATGTACTATGCATGCTAATAGCTGTAGATGAAGATCTATGTTTGAAATCAATAAATTTGTATCATTAATTAAAATTTGTGTAAGAAATATCTAATT
>APFE030680063.1:34346-60764 GCA_000404065.3 Pinus taeda
TATAATTAATCCTACGTGTCTTGTTCCGGGGGGTCAACGCGTCCGAATCCGACACAACGAATCCTGAATCCCCTGTCAGGTGACTTAGGCCGTGCTGCTACTGCGGCTGGAAATCAAATGAGGATTTGGGTCTGTTCCCCTCCTCGGAAAATGCTGAAACTTTGGAATCGGACTCTACTCAAGAAACCCAGAAAAAAACCCAAAAAGCTTTCCTAGAATAGCCGACCCCCGAAAATCACCCCCATTGGGGTTCTGCGCAGTCCCTCAAGCTCTGCACTGCCACTAAATGAAACCCTCCAGAAATATGCATGAGACCTCTGCCAAATCTCTCCAATATGCAAGGGCTGATCCCCTGCTCAATCTCCCAACACAAATCCTACTACAAACCCTCAATCCAGAACTACTGCCAGAAAGAACTGCGTCATCCCTCTCAAGACTGCGCTGTCATCTACAGTGCTCAATCCTCCTGCCAACTACCAACGAAACTACTGCAAAAATACTAATGGAACTACCTTACCCAAGCAGGCACTCGAAGTCCCCCGGGGCTAAGGGTGAGATCTCCGAACAAAGACACTCAATGCACTAAACAGTGTTGCAAACTAGCTAAATAGCCAACGTGCTCATAAGTCGAAATGACTAGCTCAAATGCACATAACCGAATGATCAAAATGAGGGGGCTTCTCTCTCCTTTATAGCCTTTGCCTCTCTCAATCCCAAGGCTCACCTCCTCCAACGTAATTCCTCTTTTGCCATGTGTTTCTTCCCTTTTGCGTCGTCCCTCCAAGTGTCTGCGTGGGCTCCATCTCTGTGTCCCCCTTTGGCCCCCTTGGCTCTCCTTTAAGTCACAACGTTGTGCTACTAAGAAGTGACTTTTATTCTGAAAGTGAGTTATGTCCCCTTTTACTTTTTTATTTATAAATAATTATATAAGGCAAAAATTGAGCAAAATCGAATATTCCAATTAGCCATGGTTAATTAGGAATATTACAGTGCAGGTAACAGTTCTATGGTGACCAAGAGATTTTTGGTGTTTTCATGACCTCCCGTTCGAGTAGCTTCACCCACTCTTCCGAGAGATCATGTCCCAATTGGAGCCAAATGTTACCCACTATTTTGTGGGTGATATCACTAGGAGAATTTTTTTTCTCCATGAAGGTCCTCAGCCAGAAGCCAACAGCCCCTTGCAGCCCTAACTAGCTCGTTGTGTCATTTCTCTGCCACCTGAGCCAGTCATGTGGTCCCTCACCCATCTATCATGATCGTATGTTTAAAGGTGGGCCTCCCAAACCTAGAAGGTATGTCATGTCATTTGGTAATTGAGTACTTTAGTTTACTTATCATGGAAATTACTGGGCATGGACTAACGGGGGGATTTGGCGGAAAGAGTGGAATAAGTCTGTTCCCTTGTCCCCTAAACCTCTTTTAGGGTGTTAACCTTGAACCCTAGTCCCATGGGATCTCTTTTACTGACCTTTGATCTTCTAGGATGGTATTTCATAGGAAACCCCGATTTTGGATGGGTGGTCCCACTCCCCGATTCATACATATCATTCCCCTTCCGCTTATTATACTCCCTTTCATCACCTCTACCACTTGGGTCCACATTCCTCCACTAGGTCCACATAGGGTCAGCCACCCCCTCCCCTTGCCCCACTTCTTGAGTCAGGCTTGGAACGATGCCCCGGAGGTTGATGTAGCTGAAAAGAAAAGAAAAAGTATAATTGGGCACATTCAACAGGAAATTGTACCACAAAATGCAAAAGATGGTCGGGACAAACACATTTAGCACGTGGGCAAAAGCCATTACATGAACTCTTCCCCTTTCATAGCCATCACCCTGGTTCCTAGAGGCCTTCAATGGGTCTCCTTTATCATTCAAGAACCCATGATTTTCCCAACCCCTGGTGGGTAATGAACTACCCCACCTTAAAATGCAATATCCACTGCTATACTTTGCACATCATGCTCTCATCCCTTTGAGCCCTGAGTTGTTAACCAAAGAAAATCACAAAAGGTAAAAGGAATTTGAAGAAGGGTGGAAAAAGCAAGGTTGGGGCAACTCATGTACCACGATTGCTCCCTCCTATACATTATTTACCCAAGTATGGGCATCCCTTTATTAGCTACCCCTATGCCAGGGGGTGTGACCCAGCTTGTTCCCCTTTGTCCTCTACTTCACTCCATCATTATATCACATGCCACCACCATTTGATGGATGTACCATGAACATATCACCCCGTTTAGAAGTAGAAACCACCTAATAGGATGATTGGTTAGCCCCTCTGGGGGCTTGGAGACATTGGCCCATTTAATACCATCCCTAAAGCCCAAGGTTTAGTAAAAGAGATACCACGGGACTAAGGTCCAAGGTTAACATCCAAAGAATTCTAGGGGATAGGAGCACAAACCTAGCCCACTCTTTTGGTCGAATCCCCCCATTAATCCATGCCCATAAGTGTCCATGATAAGTAGACTACAATACTCAATTACCAAATTACAAGGCATACCTTTAGGTTCGGGAGGCCCACCTTCAAATGTACGATCATGATAGATGGGTGAAGGACCACATGGCTAACTCAGGTGGTGGAGAAATGGCACAACGAGTTAGTTTGTGGCTACAACGGGTTGTTGGCTGCCGACTGAGGACCATCTTGGAGAAAATTTTCTCCTAGGGATATCACCCACAAAATGGTGGGTAACACGGCCTAATACTAAGCATGTGTGATCGTAAGACATTACGAAAACATGTTGCCCCATGTGCTAGGTCTTTTATATGTGGAGGTAACACATTTGCGGTACCAAGAGATTGTTGGTGTTCTCATGACTTCCCGTTCGACTAGCTTCGTGCACTTTCCCGAGAGCTCATGTCCCAGTTCGAGCCAGATGTTACCAACCACCTGTGGGTAGTGTATATGAGAAAATTGTTCTCCTAGATGGTCGTCAATCAGCAGTCGCCATATAGTTCAATGTGCCATTGTCTCTGCCACCTGAGCCAACGATGTGGTCCCTCAACCACTTGTCATGATTGTATGTTTGAAGGTGGACCTCTCGACCCCAAAGGTATGGCTTTTCATTGGTATAGTTGACTAATTTTCCTTACTTCTCATGGGAACTTTGGGGCATGGATTGGTGGGGGGATTCAACGGAAAGAGTGGTTTAGGTTTGTATTCTTGTCTCCACTGCCCAATTTCGTGGTTACCCTTGTATCATAGTCCCGTGGGATCTCCTTTACTGGCCATTAGCTTTAGGGTTGGAACTACATGGGAAATCCCAATTTTGGTTGCTTGGTCCCTCTTCCCGATACCACCTACATCACTTCCCTTCCACTCATTTTAGCCCCATTCATATATTTTCCCATCCAGGTCCACATAGGGTTAGCCTCCCCTTCCCCTTGTCCACACCTTGGGTCTGGTCTAGAACAATGCCCTGGAGGTTGATGCAACTAAAAAAATAAAAGAAAAAGCCCTGGAGGTTGATGCAACTAAAAAAATAAAAGAAAAAGCATAATTTGACCAATCTCAACAGGAAATGTACCACAAGTTGCAAAAGATGGTCGGGACATACAAATTTAGCACATGGGCAAAGGCCAAACATGAGTTCTACCCCTTATCCACAGCCGCCACCCTGGTTCTTATGGGCCCTGTTAACGCTCAAACTAGCAAAGGACCTAAAGGGGATTCCTAAAGGGTCAAATATTAGACCAAGGGAAACAAATGGAGACTTAGCCCACTGTCACCTCAGCAAAGGCTCCCTACTATTTATGGAATTTCACTGATGGGAGGAGACCCAATACATGTGGAGTCACAAATGAAAGATAAATTAACAAGTAGATATAAAGAGACCCAAATAATCCCTTTCCAAAAGAGGGGAAAGAATGGAGCTTGCCTTCTTTCTAAGCGAGGTACAATGTCTTCTAGGAGAAGGATGTGGGGATTTGAGGGTTAGGTTTATGGAATATGACTTGCAAAAGAGTTTCCTAATCCCTAAAATCCTTATTGAAATTGGTATCCCAGATGGTTCTTGAAAAATTGTCTTTCAAAAGGAGTAGGACCACACACGACTAGGTGGACCCGGCCTAGGTCAAGAGAAAAGGATTTAGCAACCAATGACGTTCTTAACCCAAACAAGGATGGGGAAAGGATCAAAGTAAGAATTTTCATTTAAAGGTGTTGAATTGATTCTATGAGGCACAAGCCTTGGGGATACTAGGGCAAACTTTGCTTTCGGAGCTAGGGCTTGGCTTTTCTCACAACTCATCATTGGAATGGCTTCAAAATTGGAGGAGGCTTTGAGGACACACCAGCGGATACTAGGGCAAACTTTGATCTCGGAGCTAGGGCTTGGATTTTCTCACAACTCACCGTTGGAATGGCTTCAAAATTGGAGGAGGCTTTGAGGACACACCAGCGCAGGAGAGGCTAGGAGATCGAACTTTTTGGAAGGCTACTTGGACGAGAAAATGATGCCCTAGGTGACCCACTTGGTTAGACCTAGAGAAAGGTGAAAAGGAGTTGAATTTTGAGTGGCCACCTCTTAGTAGATCAGTGCCTTAGTCTTGGGAGAATGGAGTCTAGCATAAATATGAATGAGGACCTTGTTTCTTAGTCAAAGAGAACCTTAAGACTACCTTGCTAGCCTTCTATGGAAAAGGGAAGCAACCCTACAACTTTTATACTTCAACTTGCAAAAGGTGATGGCTTATCAAGATGAATTCGTTGATAGAATTATCCCTCAGAAATTTCATTCAAAATTACATGGCTCATACATTGAGAGATGCTATATAGAGACAAAATTCCACAATTTAAGCAATAAATGTATGCAACAATTAGCCCTAAAAATAGCGAAATTCTCAATCCAATGTATATGACAAAGTAAAACAAGAATAGCATTAAAAGCATGTACTTACATGTAATAGAACATATCCAACCATCCACAATTTGACAATAGAGAAGCTCCAAGATAAGATAAACCAAATCCAAACATCAAAATTCATCCATAAAGCTCCAATTCATCCTGCAAGAAAAAGTGTGAAATTCTCAAGAGAGAGAAAAGACCCAATCCAAAGTGATGATGAGCAAATGAACTCATCTCATTTGTATTTATACACTAATGAGGAATTCGAATTAGTCTCCTAGGCCTACGTAAGCCCCCCAAAAAAAATAATGTGCTAATAACCTAACTTTTGGTGACAAGCCCACCAAACTAACTCACAAATAAAATAATAAGCCTCTTAAGAGGTCAAATGACAAATAGTACATGTTGTATGGCCCTCCAAATGGCCTAATGAGGTCCATAGGTGCTATAATGAAGAATAGGACACCCAAAAGTGATGGACAAGGGATTAGCCCCTTGTTCTCCAAACAATAAACCTGTGGTGCTCCCAGTGGGTGTAGGGGCACAATAATAACCTCATGGGTCTCCAAACGAGTTGAATATGTTTGTAGATCATCTACAAGGACTTTCGTGATGGTGTAGGTGATGCCACATCATCCTGCAAATCCTGGGTCAATTGCCAAGTGCATGGTACATCTGTGGGGCCAGCTGGACAAAGGTGAACCAGGTGCATCTTCCTCATCCAATAGGTGAATGTCGAGCAATCTCTGAACATCCTCGAGGATCCATGGGGTGTTTTCTACTATTGTGGAGGCCCATGGATCTCAACACACACCCTACATGTGCCAATGTAGCCCTCTGGAGGATTAGGACTCCATATAGGGAGACCAAACCAAAGATGGAGACCATCTGCAATCCTGCATAAGATCCAATTCGTCCCCTAGCCTTCCAGTACCACAAGTCATCAGAGAAATCGAGTAAATGAGCTTATCAACCATGGACCACAAGTGGGGACTTCATAATGGCCTGCCTTCCATAATGGGCTTCGGGATGTGCCATTGTCTCCCAAACTCCAAATGGGGTTAACCAAGTATCCTATTAGGTAGTTTCTACTTCTAAAGGGGATAATATGTTCAAGGTACATCCTTTAAAAGGTGGTGGTATGTGATAAATAGGTGAATGAAGTAGGGAATGAAAAGGGGCAACTCTGGGCCACATATTGGGGTGCAAAGGTAGCTAATAAAAGGGGAGCCCACACTTGGGTTTATAATGTGTAGGAGGGAGCAATCGTGGTACATGAGGTGCCCCGACCTTGATTTTTCCACCCTTCTTTATATGCCTTTTTCCTTTTTATGATTTTTCTTTGATTAACTGCTCAGGACTCAAGGAGTAAGAGAATGATGTATGAGATATAGTAGTGAATACCCCTTTTTAGGGTAAAGTGGTTCATTGCCTACCAGGGGTTGGGGCAATCATGCGTTCCTCTATGATGAAGGGGGCTCATAGAACCTGTAGCAACCAGGGTGATGGCCATAATGATGGGGTAGAGCTCATGTATTGACTTTTTCCCATGTGCTAAATGTGTTTGTCCAGGTCATATTTTGCATTTTGTGGGACATTTTCCTGTTGAATGTGGCCAAATATGCTTTTACTTTTCTTTTTTAGCTGCATCAACCTCTAGGGCATCATTCCAAGCCTGACCCAAGGTGTGGGCAAAGTGAAGGGGTGAGCTAGCCCTATGTGATCCTAGTGAAGGAATGTGGACCCAGGTGGGAGAAATGATGAATGGGGAAGTAATGAGTGGAAAGGGGGTAATATACGGGGATAAGGGAGTGGGAGTATGCAACCAAAAATCAAGGGTTTCCCGTGAATACCATCCCTAAATCCAAATGGTCAGTAAAATAGATCTGACAGGACTAGAATCCAAGGTTAATATCCAAAAGGGGCCTAGGGGACAAGAGCACAAACCTAGTCTGTTCTTTCCACCGAATCTCCCCATTAATCCATGCCTAGAAGTGTCCGTGATAACCAAACTACAATACTCAATTACCAAATGACAAGGCATACCTTTAGGTTCGGGAGGCCCACCTTCAAACATACGATCATGGCAGATGGGTGAGGAGCCACATGGTTGGCCTAGGTGGCATAGGAATGGCACGATGAGCTAGCTAGTGGCTGCAAGGCGCTGCTAATTGTTGGATGAGGACCATCTTGGAGAAAAAATTCTCCTGGGGAGATCACCCACAAAATGGTGGGTAACATCTGGCTCCAACTGGGATGTGATCTCTCAAAGAAGTGGATGAAGCTACTCGAATGAGAAGTCATGAGAACTCCAACAATCTCTTAGTTAGCATAGACCTGTTACCTACACATATAATAGATGAAGAACACAGGGCAACATGCTTTCGCAGCATCTCATGATCGCACACGCTTAATGTTAGGCCATAAAATCAAGAGAAAAATAAAATATGCAAAGATGCATCTATCTACCATGAGAAATATCATATGACATTAATTCTAATGCAAAAATCATCATGCAATGCATCCTACTCTACCATACAACCTTAAGACTCAAGGAAAGAGGTGATACGACTTAATTTGATCGGCTCAAGACAAGTTCGTCGTTAAGTTTGGCAATGTAGTAATAATCCTCCCCAACCTTTCCATGAATCCCAACAAGTATTGGATCTCTATCAACAAAGACTAAATCCTCGACCTTATATTGTTTTTTAGGCTTCCACTTTTTGCTCATTTTAGAGATTGTCTCTTGAGGATACAGACTTCTTGAGTCGAGAGAATAGGAGAAGACTTCTCGATTCCACATGTTTCGTAGTCAGGTCCAGGCTTGATCACATGAGGTAAGTAGGTAGGTTCCCTATAAAGGATAAAAGGGGTGCCATCGGATTGCGGAATGGTGGCATATGATAAATCCATTTGAACATGGCCCCCAATGGTAGCCCCCCATTTCCTAGATAATAGCATCCCCCACACATCAGGAATATCAATGACAATAACATCCATGAGGAGGGGTATATTGAGATTCCTAGCTAAAGAAACCTTAAGTTCTTTGATGAGACCTTCCACTTCCACATGTTTGGAATTAAAACCACACACCTTGTACGGTCGAGCGATGCTAAGATCCAATTGCTTCATAATTGTTAAAGGCATGATGTTTGTGGAAGCCCCCGAGTCTAACATACAATTTTGTAATAAGAGGTCATTGATAGCCAAAGCAAGCAAGAAAGGTTCATGCCCACGGTTTCAGTCAGGAATATGAATGTTTTGTAATTCTTCAGGTAGTTCTTCTTCCTGAATTCCCAAGGGACTTCTTAATTTGTTGTTTTTGCTCGAGAAGCTTAGCAATCTCTTTCAAAGGAACGAGGTATAGTCATTCTTCCTACGACAACTCCTATGTTGATGTCAAGTTTAACTTCTTTTCCCTTTTCCTTCTTGATTTTTTCTTTCCTTCGAGGATCCTTTTTCGGATTGGATTTGTTTGGGGATCCTTCTTGGGAGGAATTTCAGGGAGAGATTCTTTGGGACGGGTTTTCTTATGTAATGGATCTCCTTTAGATGGTTCCTTGGGAATTGCGGGGTATTTGTTATTTTCTTTTCATGAGTATTGGACCCCTTTGAACCTTCCCTTGCTATCGGAGTTAAGAATGATTTCTTCCTTTTCCTCTTTAAGGGTGACCTCACTAATGGGAGGATGTGTATACGACCCCCCCAGCAAAATGTTGAAGATATCAAATTCCACAAGCTTGGCCTGCTCATCAATTTTTTTATCCTCACTCTCTTCCCCTTCACTTTCCTCATCCTCATATGAAGAGCCTGGCTCAACAACATTAGTTGGATCCAAAGTGTTTGGGATTTGAGAAGAGCTTGGCCTATCTTCTTCACTTTGCATTTTGGGAAAAGGCTTTCCTTTCGGGATATAACTAGATTTTTGGGCCCTTTACAAAGTGGTGATTTTGTTCATGATAACCCTATCACGTACATAGGATTCTTTGGTGAACTTTTCCATCTTTTTGAGGATGGAAAAGAGAGTTTCCTCATGTTGATCTTTGGATTTCTTCTTTGTAATGTCCCTTCCTAATAATTTTCCCAAAGTGGGGAGAAAATCAATTTTTGGCAATTTTGTTATTTTTGGCTATAAGAAAATTTGATGGGAGAACTTAGGAAAAAGGGGGTCGATGTGCTTTTAGTGGATTGTGGGGGCCACTCACCCACCCAAAAATACACAACCCATGAAGGAAATTCAATTTTCGTAAGTGGGGATCGAAATATTTGATGGGGCCCAAGGGAGCAAGCATAAATAGGAGGAAGTGAGCAACATTTGGGGCCTTTTGATCATTTGAGAATTTCATTGTTGCTTTGGTTGTTTAGCTAAGCTACAAGTGTTGTTCAACACAAGAGCTTCCCAAGGAGTGAAGCTCATTCCTCTCTTCGGTGGACTTCGAGTGCCACCCTAGGAGGGCTTCCTTGATCCATATCGAGTTGCCACTTTGTAGAGGATAATTTGCAATAGGAAAGCCAATCAAACACCCAATTTGAGTCGTTAGTCAAAGAGCCTGCATCCTCCTCACTCAGGACTACGCAGTCACTAGAGGGGGATCACTTGGTTGGAGGATTAACTGGAGGAATGGGGAGCTGGGTTGTGGAGAGATTGTTGGGACACTGATTTGGGGAGGTTTCCATCTTTGTGGCAGCAAGTTACAACAATTTTCAGTTACAAGCAATGTGTTCTAGTGTTGGAGGAGGGCCAATCCCCAAGGGTTCGAAATTGGCAGTTCAAAACCAGGCAAAACTCTTTATGGTTTTTTCTAGGTTTTTGGAGAGGAGTACATCCCCAAAGTTGCAGAAATTTCTGGGTTGTTTTGAGGAGGTAAATTAGGGGCCGAAGTCAGCCAGCAGTGTAGTTTTGAGGGGACAGCGCAGCATTCTGGGAGCAACAAAAGTCACAGCAACTGAGCACTTTTGTATCATACACCTGAGGCTTTTATCTTGCCTTGTGCAAGCCCAAGTGCACCTCACCCAACTTCTTGTACTCCGACATATTTGATTAATAAAATTTGGCCATTTGGGTGTTTATGAGAATTTTTTGTTTACATGTTCCTTACTAAATAAAATTTCATTGTGAATGTTATGGTTCGTCTTTATTATCACTAAAATCTTCCATTAGGAATATTACATCCTTCTTGACCTCAGCTCTAGCTCTAGGGTGGTCATTGATATCAACCTTCAAGATTCGTATGTTCTCTTCAACTTCCATTGCTGTCTTTTTAGCCTTAGCCAAAGTGGAAGGTATCTTATCCCTTAACACATAGGTGAAGTAGCCACCCACCGCTTTTATGAACTTATCAAGAATGTTGGCTTCAGATGGCTTCAAATGACTAGGTATATCTTTGACTACCTTATCAAATTTTTTTACTGAATTCTCATACATCCTCCCTTCACTTGGTTATTTGGTAGAATTTTTTGATATTGAAGGTCCCTTGTCCATTGCATGACCACCTCTTCATGAATAGGTCTTCAAATTCATCAAAGTCTTGTATGCATGCAGGGGGGAGGCTAGAGTACCAATCTCTTGCTTGTCCCTCAAGTGATAAGGAAAAAAGCATCATGAGCCTATCTTCATCAAAGATCATTCTGGGGGACATTTGCCAATAGAATTCTTCAATAAAGCCATGGGCAGTCCAAGTAGATTCCCCTTTGAATTTGGGTAACCATTGGTTATACTTTTCAAGTAGTGGTTTGGGATCATCACTCAATTTCAAAGGGGTGAAGACACTAACCAAGTGTCTTTCACTCTTGGTCATCTTGGATTGATCTTGTTTTGGGTCAGTCCGTCAGTGTTAAAACTAGATTGCATCTTTGGAGATGGATCACTGACCTTCTTAAACTCGAGGAAAAGAGCAGTTCCAACAAGTGATGGAGTTCTCTCTCCCCATTTGCAGCAAGCCTAGTTAAAGGAGGAATGTTGTCGCCTTCAAGTAAAATTGGGGTTTGAACAATGAATGGAGTCGCCAGAGGAATGTTTTATAGATGTCTTCAATGAATCAATTCCCTAATGATTCACTAGGGAGGCAAACCTGCTTCCTCCCCAGCAACGACGCCAAAATGTTACCGCTCAAACTAGCAGGGGACCTAAAGGGGATTCCTAAAGGGTCAAATGCTAGACCAGGGGCAACAAATGGAGACTGAGCCCACTGTCACCTCAGCTAAGGCTCCCTACTATTTACGGACTTTCACCGATGGGAGAAGACTCGTTATATGTGATGTCACAAATGAAAGATAAATCAACAAGTGGATATAAAGTGACCGAAAAAATCCCTTTCCAGAAGAGGGGCAAGAATGGAGCTTGTTTGCTTTCTAAGCAAGGTACAATGTCTTCTAGGAGAAGGATGTGGGGATTTGAGGCTTAGGTTTATGGAATATGACTTGTGAAAGAGTTTCCCAATCTCTAAAATCCTTATTGAAATTGGTATCCCAAATGGTTCTTGAAGAATTGTCTTTCAAAAGGAGTGGGACCACATGGAACCAAGTGGACCCAACCTAGGTCAAGAGAAAAGGATTTAGCAACCGATGATGTTCTTAACCCAAACAAGGACAGGGAAAGGATCAAAGTAAGAATTTTCACTAAAGGTATTGAATTGATCCTATGAGGCACTAGCCTTGGGGATACTAGGGAAACATTTGATCTTGGAGTTAGGGCTTGGCTTTTCTCACAACTCCACCATCGGAATGGCTTCAAAATTGGAGAAGGCTTTGAGGACACTCCAACGTAGGAGAGGCCAGGAGCTCGAACTTTTTGGAGGGCCACTTTGTCAGGAAAATGATGCCCTAGGTGACCCAACTTGGCTAGACCTAGAGAAATGTGAAAAGGAGTTGAATTTTGAGTGACCACCTCTTAGTAGATTAGTGCCTTAGTCTTGGGAGAATGGAATCTAGGATAAATATGAATGAGGACCTTGTTTCTTAACCAAGGAGGCCTTAAGGCTACCTCACTAGCGTTCTAAGGTGATGGCTTATCAAGATGAATTCGTTAATAGAATTATCCCTAGGAAATTTCATTCAAAATTACATGGCCCATACTTTGAGAGGTGCTATATAGAGACAAAATTCCACAATTTAAGCAGTGAATGCATATAGCAATTAGCCCTAAAATAGTGAAATTCCCAATCCAATGTATATGAAAAAGTAAAACAAGAATAGCATTAAAATCATGTACTTACATGTAATAGAACATATCCAACCATTCACAATTTGACAATAGAGAAGCTCCAAGATAAGATAAACCAAATCCAAACATCAAAATTCATCCTTAAAGCTCCAATTCATTTTATAAGAAAAAGTGCGAAATTCTCAAGAGAGAGAAAAGACCTAATCCAAAGTGATGATGAGAAAATGAGCTCATCTCACTTGTATATATACACTAATGAGGAGTTCGAATTAGTCTCCTAGGCTTACATAAGCCCCAAGAATAAAATAATGTGCTAATAACCTAACTTTTGGTGACAAGCCCACCAAACTAGCTCACAATAAAATAGTAAGCCTCTTAAGAGGTCAGATGGAAAATAGTACATGTTGTAGGGCCCTCCAAGTGGCCTAATGAGGTCCATAGGTGCCATAATGAAGAATAGGACCCTCCAAAGTGATGGACAAGGGGTTGGTCCCTTGTTCTCCAAACAATAAACATGTGGTGCTTCTAGTGGATGTGGGGGCACAATAATAACCTCATGGGTCTCTAAACGAATCGAAGATACCTCTAGATCATCTGCAAGGGCTCTGGTGATGGTGTAGGTGATGCCACATCATCCTAGAAGTCCTGGGTTAGCTGCCAAGTGCATGGTACATCTGTGGGGCCGGTTGGGCAAAGGTGAACCAGGTGCATCTTCTAAGTCCAATAGGTGAATCTCGAACAATCTCTGAACATCCGCAGGAATCCATGGAATTTTGTCTACTACTGAAGAGGCCCATGGATCTCAACACAAACCCTACATCTAAGTCACATGACACATCCTCCAAGTTCTCGTGTCCTGTATTTAACGTGCCGGACACGAAAAACACCCTAAAACGTGTCGAAAACGTTTTTGAACGTGTCTTGGAAAACATAAAGCATACTTTGTCATTTTCTTCGTGTCCTAGTAATGGAAAACGAGTTTTCTGAGTCTAAAAAACGTTGCCCTAACGTTTTTTCTCCAGTTGAATACGTACCCCACGAAATCAATAGCTTTAAAGCCCATGTAATTATTTTTTTCGGGGTTCTTTTGCTATTTTCCTCTGATGTCGTCACTCTCCGTCATTGTATAATTGTCGTGTGGAGCCGAGTCATCTCCTTGGAGCTGTTTGGTTGCTGGAAAGTTTGGCAACTTGGCAGCGTGTGTGAGGTTCCAGTAAGTCGTAGACCATATGGCATAGACGCAATTAAAACTTAAGCGGTAAGCCCGTTAAAAATGTGTTTGATTCGTAACAATGACTAGCTGAGGGCTTGAGGCTATAATAAAATAAGATGTCCATTGTCATCGTTCTCTACACCCAGGATTTTCCCTCTTCTTTCATATCTAGCAAACCAGTTCTAGTTAAACAATATATATACAGTTGAAGGACACTGTATATCTGGTTCTACCAGAAAATGTGGCTTCCTAAAAGGTTCTCCACAAGGCAGGATTTTCCCAAGAAGGTGTCCTCAAAAATTATGTAAACATAAAAGGAAACATCTGAGATTGCATACTGTGTGGCTATGTATCACCTGCCTGATTACTACACTATTTCTCTCTATTTAAAATACCTTAACTATTATGATGTCTTAATACCATTCCGTATGCAGCTTACGTTGTCGAATTCCGAGGCCAGTATACAAATATAAATAAGTCTACTCAGACACACTGTCATCTAATCAAATGTTACGATAATATAATAATGATTATGTCAGACGATTTTCAACCCACTAGGTTTTCATTCGAGCTATTAATTTTCTTTGGTTTTTGAAATCAAATTTTTTCTGGTTACGATTATATCAAAAGAGCTAGCATGCAGTGTACCTATTGTTTAACAGTTTAATATCAAAGTACATATCTATAATTTATAATCTTTGTTTCATTATTGACCCCCAAAAACACAGTTGGATCTGAATCAAGACCAAGCATATCACATTCTAATTTCTAAATTCTGATTCTATTTTTTTTTTTTAATGAACTATGAACTTTGAAGTAATTATATTTTAATTTGATTAGATAAGCTACAGCCTGCAATTTAATATGGATCAAAAACTATATATATATATATATAAAACGTGTCCCTCGTGTCTTGTTTCTGGGTCGTTGCGTTTCGTATTGAATACTCGTATTTACGTATCCTCCGTGTCTCGTGTCCTCGTGTCATGTGAATTAGCCCTACATCTACCAATGTAGCTCTCTGGAGAATTAGGACCCCGTATAGGGAGACCAAACCCAAGATGAAGACCATCTGCAATCCTTCATAAGATCCAATGTGTCCACTAGCCTTCCAGTAAAACAAGTCATTAGAGAAATCGAGTAAATGAGTTTACCAGCAATGGACCATAGGTGGGGATTTCATAATGGCTTTCCCTTCCATAATGGCCTTTGAGATGTGCCAATGTCTCCCAAACTCCAAATGGGGTCAACCAAGTATCCTATTAGGTGGTTTCTACTTCCAAAGGGGATAATATGTTCGAGGTACATCCTTTAAAAGGTGGTGGTATGTGATAGATAGGTGAATGAAGTAGGGGATGAGAAGGACAGCCCTGGGCCACATGTTGTGGTGCAAGGGTAGCTAATAAAAGGGGAGTCCATACTTGGGTTTATAATGTATAGGAGGGGGAAATTGTGATAGATGAGGTATGTATGCTTATATTTAATAAAATTCAGTCGTGTGATATAGTTGTAGGTAGCAGGATAAATGCTCTACCTCATGAGCATAATCAAAAGAAAGGATCTCCTCCTTTCGAAGGATGCATGAAGGCATGGTTCACACATTGACTAGATGAAATCAACATAATATGTCTTGATATGAAATATGAGGTGGTTGACAAAGTTGAAGGAACTATGATTGGAAGTTCCTGGGAAGAAATGAAAGGAAGAGATCATGAAAAATACAACTATGAAAAAGGAAATCGAAATCAAAGGACTAAAAGATTTGACTATGATATCTCCATGGGAAAGATATGAAGATCCTGATAAAATCTGGAAAAGAAAGAGACCCTTGACATTATATATCTTTTTGGAGATGTGTCAATATGTTTCCAGGATGTTGATGCAAGAAAGGAGATGACATGATGAAAGACAATCACAAAGGTAATCTTGATTTAATATTCATTTTCTATTTTTGAATGATATCTGGATGGGCTAATGTAGGGTTGCAAAGGGAAGATCTGTAAATGTCATCTACAACTGATGTTCATGTTGTAGATCTGTAAATATCATCTATAGCTGATTTATTGACTCGGAATCGGCAATAAATCGGCGAGGCAAAAGAGCGAAGAGTTTTAATCGGATTGAGAAAAAATCGGTGAATTCAATAAATAAATATATACACATATTGAATTAAAATAATAATAAAAAAAAAAAAACATTTTTCATTGATATTCAATAAAGCTTTTTCCAAACAATGTATAGTATCAATAGATGTCAAAAATATCATGAATGAATAAGTATCTCATATATTTTATGAGTCCAAACATGATCCAAAGTACTGAGTCCTGACTCCTAACCAATGACTACATAGAACTAGAAGCATCTACTTCTAAAAGATCATAAAATACTGCATACTAATCAGTAAAAGTTGTAACTAGAATCTCTTGATTGTTGTTGAAATGATACGACAATGGTTTTCTACTGAAATCTTTGACAGAGCACATGTTGAAGCTAACTATGGAGCACACTTCACTCTCCGCCTCTATTACACTACGACTATTACATGTAGTAAATTGAAACTAGAACCATGCCTCTATTACCTTCTCGGCGTATGACTTGCAGGCTTGAGCAGTGAGAAATGAGTTACGGACCGACGTTTAATTTTGAACCCGACTAAACCACGCAACAAAAAATACGGGAACCCTAAAAGTTAAAACTCGTGCTCGCCAAGTTAAGGGTTGAAAATCACCTAAGTCGCATAAATCACAATTAATCGGTGAGTCGCAAGTCAAACTCATGTTCACCATGAGTCAAATTCGGTCAACAAAAGTTTGACTCGACCAGAGTTGAATCAAATCGTTTGAGGGAAGAGCAGAGTTTGACTCACGATTAGTCGTGACTCGTGAGTGATCAAAGATTCATGTTTCACTGGTATATTTGTAAATATATTTTGTAAAATATTTTTCTAACCCTTGTTTTGTAGCAACTGAGGTTTGTGGTTTATTTTCAAATTTTGTATATATTGAGGTTTTGGGAAGTTTTATTTTCATTTGTGCAGGTGAGATTCAAGCTATTCAAGAAGAGTTGTTGGGGTTTTGAGCTAGATCTACGCCCTTGAGGGTAAGATCTAGCTTCCACTTGAATTTACAGGGCCAACAGTCAGCAAATTTGCAATGATTTGAGCAATCTTGAAGATCTGAAGTAAAATTTACTTTTGCAAGGGTTTAAAAAAAAATCTTGGGCTTCTAGGCTCAACGTAGCCTCTTTCTCCTTAGCCGCAGCCTCTTCTCCTTTGGATATTTTGGGATCAAATCTTGTGTTTGCAGGTGGCCAGTGGACTAGTCTTCTACTAGGCTTAAAGGCCCACTGGTTTGCCTCTTTCTAACCCTCTATTCATCTTTGTTTTGTCACAACTCACAATCATCTAAACATTTGAAAACAGTGGTCAAATATCCATACAAGTGACAAAATTAAGTGGTAAATTTCCTAACATATTGCTGTCATTTGTTGCATTTGGGCATTCATTGTTTGGTTCATATCATAATCTATTGCTGACTGTTATAGGTATAATAAAGTCTGATCCTAAACAGTGGCATTGGCATCTAAAGGAAGTTAATTCATTAAAAAATTGGTATTGGCAAAGTGGTTTGATGGTGGGTTAACTTATTTACATTTTTGGCATTCATAAGCATCTTCACCTTTGCATCCTAAGTGCTCCTGTCCTATTGCTCATTAAATGTCACTTGATATCATTGGTAATAACAGATTTCCTTGTTCATACTATATTGGTAAGAATTGCTCATTGTGGAAGGAATTGTTTACATTTTCTACATTGTTTACATTAAGTTTCCTAAGCAATTTGACAAATTGGCGAAGTATCTCATTGCTAGTAAGAGCACTAACACATTGTTGTCTCTCGTGATTTACAATTTTGCACTTAATAAAGCTCACTCACACAATCACATAATAATCCAATAATCTTGTTGAATGGTTGCTCTAGTGGATAAATCTAAACATTTATTGGATATTGGTATCTCTTGTTGGCATTGAAGAATCTAATTGCAATATTGGCATTATCTTGTTGACATATCTTGGAAGGCTTCTAATTGTCTAAAGAGCATTGATAATCTTATTGTCTCTTTCTTGAGTAATTGTCATTGGATAATCATTTTAAATAACATTTTGGATAAGTGCTCCAATTCATCATTGTCATTTGTGGATGGTAACTTTATATTGGGCATATTGGTGATCTACTCTTAAGAGTATCTATCTTGTTGTTTAATACTCGAGCAATTACATCTTGGTTATCTCTTGTATCTTGTTGGCACTTGCAATATTGGCACTTCACCTTGTGTTTAAGATTGACTCTTAATTCATTGCTAAGTACTTAAGTCAATTAACAATCTTAACTCAACATCACTCACATCATCTTGCATTAGTCTTGCATTAATAATTTACCTCCAAGCATAAGCTTGGTTGATAAAGAATAGGACCACCTTTCTCATCTAGCTTGAGGAGATTAGCCCCTCTTTAGTGGTTAACACAGCAACCTTTCAATCATCAGATCCACAGTATCTGCATCACGGAAGCATCAGGTGGTTAGAACCTAAGGGGAGGTATCGTTAACCAAGCCTTTGCTTGCTTCCCCTTGGCTTCTCTCTCACAATCTACTCTAAAGACTAGATGCAAAATAGTTGAGAGGAAGGATACACCTAGAATAGGCATATAAATTCAAATAAACCAAGATTTTGCATTTCACCTAGGTCATAGGATTTGCATAGAATATAGAATAGATAATCATTCCTTAAGTAGCAATTGTTCATCCGACCACCTAGTATCTAATTGATCTAAAGTGGGTAGTTGACTCCATAAGGCACTGGTCAAATAAATAATTCAACCTAATCTTGTAACTTGCTATAATCAACCAAGTGGCTAGGCCATTCAATCGTGTTGTTTTTCCTTGACCTTGGTGTCTAGGATAGAATCTTAAAATATCACAACAATACTACTTTGCACAATGGAATATAAACAACAGTAAATCTACTAGTGCAAAAAATATGGACAACTTTTTACAATTTTCAACCCAACTTCGTTATATTAAACAATATATAATACAACAATATGGGGCTCCCATACCAGGGATAATGGCCCTCATACATCCACTAGTACAAGATAAAAAATTGGGGCTTAGTATCAGTACATCGACAACCAATCTACCCTCAACAAGATACTCGACCATCTGGCTGATGCAGTCGACTCTCTCAGCTCCTCTCGGTCGTACCTTGTACCTACCCATTCCTTCGGCTCCCAATCTGCAGCTCCTGCCTCTATCAATGCTCCAAGTCCATCTAATCACTGGACCTCGGTTGGCAATCTGCTCACTAGTTGATCATTCGTCCATCAACACATCGCGAATCCTGTCGAGTTTTTCACAGCTCCACTTGTGAACAACTCTCAATCTACCCACTCTTGCTCCTAGGCTACTCAGGGACTTCATCCCATTATGGTCATCCTGTGTTGCTCCAATGAAGACCAACATAGGGCACAGAGGGTTGCCTCCTATCACTACAAGATGTCCATCTCGCACAATGAACACGACCAGGAGGACTCCCTATCATTCGCTATAGAAGTCCTTCTCCACAAACAAGTCTAGGGCCACTCAAACTTCCTCCTGGATGATCAGACCCTTGAGCACCAACAACTGCCTCTCTAGCAACTACTTTTGTCCATCAAAGTGTTGTACACTAGGCTCCAACTTGGGCACTATCACGTTGTCCTCCAATAATCCATAAATGCCCACTCACTATCCACACTTGGTCCACTCTCATGCTGCCCTCCAACAGACCATGTGTGACCAATCCTTGGTATAACATCTGCTCCTAATTAGGGCATCCAACACCTAGGAAAGCCCTCCACATGGCTGCTAACAGACTTCACCAATAGTCCTCTTCTAGGACACCTATTACTCCACTACGATATCTACTCCTAGTTGGGGTTTCTTAACACCCAAGATAACCCAACACATGGCTCCCTCAGGCTGCAAATGAAACCGATCCAAAACTGATCCAACACCTACAAGAATGCATTGAAATACATACCTTATGCTCATTGTTTGAGGTTTGCTCCACTGCTGCAATCTAGGCCTAGTTAGGGCACAAAACATAGTCCCCTAACAACCCTAAAACTCTGACTTGAATTGCTCTTTAGGAGTGTGGTTTCCCTTCCTTGAGGGGATTAGAACCCTTGTTGTGATGTTGGGCTATTCTAGCCCTCACAACCTCCTCAGCCTACCCCCAATACCCTACAACATTCTACAACAAGCCTCCACAAACATGTGGCAGCCTTGTTAAGGGTTTGCCCACCCTCACCCTCAAACGACCCTCAAACAGTCCCTGAATATGATCACTATGCCTCGGCCTTCTATCCCTACAACTTGGTTACCAAAACAGTGCTCAAGTGTGCCCTACGATGCCCTCTCCTCCTCTTTGTTCAACCTCCTTTTTCTGCGACCTAGACAAGGTCTCCTTCTCTCCTCGGTGGGCTATTTTCTTGTGATGTGTTGCACTTTTGGATGTGTTAAAATGATCCTCTCACACCTCATATTTATACACAAACATGAGGGCTACATGTGATGTCAACAAGTCTAAGTTGGACACGAGCCAGCCTTCTCTTTTCTCCCAAATTAATCCACAACCACATAAATTAACTTCAAAAATTCATAACTCCATTTATACAACTCGGAATTGAAAAATATTTGTTACGTCAGATTCGTCTCGACGAGAGCTATCATCCTCATCAATCAAATGTTGAAATGTGCTCATGGTTTTGGCCCAAACCATGATGGGTGAAAAAACCCAAGCTTGGGTTTCAAGCCCACAAGACCAATGGTGGAGCTCCTTCCTCCAAACCCTCGATCCTCAAGGCTTGGAGTACCTCCCAAGCTAGAAAATCCAACACTCCCTCTTAGCGATGGAGGTACTTCCAAGACTAGGAAGTAACCATCATCATCTTCGACGACACTAGCCCATCTAGCATCCATCACTGCAACATACCCTGTAGAATGAATCCGGCAATCTCGGTAGTACCTTTGCCTCATCACATTCGAACTTGAAGATCCCAAAACCCTATAGGGCTGCTCCCTTCGAGGCTAGACTCCCTCTGAGCCTACACGATCTCCATTGGCCCAGTTATGCAAGCACTCATCCTCCTGGATCAAATAACACTCGTGCAAATCCCTCCAATCTCAAATATGCAACATCACAATCCGATGAAGACTGTAGCCTGCCAATCTGTAGTCCATCACATGAAGCCATCTCAATCAACCTAATCTCGTCCAAGCCAAAGAAACCCTCGAGTTGTCCCAACCATCCATGATAAATCAACGGAAGTCCATGATCAATAATCTACCCGACAAAAAATTGTTGTTCACCACCAATACACTAGAACTCCCAGTCAATGTCAATGCCAAGCGAGTCAAGACCACATCTCCATGTCTCCAGTTGAACCCTCTTCTCCATGATCTAGACAACCACAAATCCCTCTGAGTTTCTTCGCTATGCACACTCTGATTCACTGTCCCTGAAAGTAGCTAAGACATACTCTAATACCATGTTTTTCCATGACCTTGGTGTCTGGGATATAATCTTAAAATCTCTGACACTACCAAACCAAGAATCACAACGATACTACTTTGCACAGCAGAATATAAACAACAGTAAATCTACCAGAGCACAAAATATAGACAACTTTTTACAATTTTCAACCCAACTTCGTTATATTAAACAATATATAATACAACAATCTAGGGCTCCCGTACCAGGGATAATGACCCTCATACATCCACTAGTACAAGATACAAAACTGGAGCTTGGTGTCAGTCTATCGACAACCAGTCTACCCTCAACAAGATACTATGACCATCTAGCTGATGCAGTTGACTCTCTCAGCTTCTCTCGGTCGTACCCTATACCTGCCTAGTGTGAAAATTCGAGAATCCCCAAATCACTACTGCAGCAAAATAATATTACTTCTCCTGCTTGTTAATCCATGCAAGTTATTTACTGTGTTCTACTATAAATATCGAAGTAAATACAATTGTAGCCTTCACAACTTTAAATAATATGCGGAAACAAGAACCTGAGCAAGAAAGAAATAACACACACAAGTGACACCATTGTTTTTGGACCAATGTCCCCGGAAAAACCCAATGTGGGAAAACCAGTGTAGCAACTGAGGGTTTGTATTATTAAGCAATAATTTCTGAATACAATCATTGGATGCCTTGCTCGCTATCCAATACAGAGAATTTGACTGACAGAGAGATGAGTGAGATATACCTCACACTATCACTGGCAATCCAATACTGATCCAACCACTGAATGGCTAGCCCCTAGCTGCCTTTGCACAGTTTCTACACAATCATTGCGCTGCTCTGCGTCACAACTTCTGGGGACTGCGTCACTCCTTTGGTTGATTGATTTCCCTCTGGAACTTCGACTTTTTGCCCTTCCGGTCTCACACCCGGGCTTCTCGCTCTAGAACTCAACTCTCCAGCAAATTATGAATTTCCTATCAGGCTCTACGCTACCTCAGTGTGGCTCTATGCTGCCCAGCATGGCCCTACATTGCCTCTTCTAAATCTCTCTATGCCTCCTCTACAATGTATCCCCGGATCAGGAAAACTTTCCAACCAAAAAACTATCTCTGCCCCTCACTACAAGAAATCACCTCGATCACTTCTCCGTCAACTGCTACCTTACTCTCTTCAGAAATCGATCTCTTGATCTCTCACTCGATGTGTCTTCCAAATGCCCATCAAGCCTCTTCTTATAATCCTCCAATTGAGTAATCAACAACCCAGATTAGATTCTAATCAATGGCTCAGATCATTTCGACTTGATCCTCATTCTTCTTCTAGAAGTTTCACCCAGTGTAATTATTACTCTTTAATTATTTTAATTTCCTAAGTTTACACTTAGGGACCCATTAAAAATAATTAATTATTTTAACAAAACTGTCTCCAGGTGGAATTTTCTAAAATGATTTCTGGGTATTCTAGAATACATGTGTCCTAGCCTCCCTGCAAATTTTGAGGCTTAGAGCACATCTGATGCTACCAGAAATCTACACCTGGTCTTTCAGCTCCCAATCTGTAGCTCCTAACTCTACCAATACTCCAAGTCCATCTGACCACTAAACCTCGGCTATCAATCTTCTCACTAGTTGATCATTCATCCATCAACACATCAATACATCGAGACTCCTGTCGAGTTTTTCACAGCTTCAATTATGAACAACTCTCAATCTTCCTATTGTTGATCCTCAGCTACTCAGGGACTTCAGCCCACTATGGTCTTCCTGCGTTGCTCCAATGAAGACCAACATAGGGCACAGAGGGTTGCCGCCTATCACTGCAACATGTCCATCTCCCACAATGAACACAGGCTAGGAGGACTGCCCATCATTTGTTGAAGTCCTTCTCCACACATAAGTCTAAGGCCACTCAAACTACTTCTGGCTGATCACACCCTTCAGCACCAACAACTGCCTCTCTAGCAACTACTTTTGTCCATCAAAATGTTGGACTCTGGGAACTATCACGATGTCCTCTAGCAGTCCTTAAATGCCCAATCACTATCCACACTTGGTCCACTCTCGCGCTACCCTCCAATAGACCATGAATGACCAATCCTTGTTGTAGCATCTGCTCCTAGTTAGGACATCCAACACCTAGGAAACCCCTCCACATGGCTGCTAACATACTTCGCCAACAGTCCTCTCCTAGGACACCTATTACTCCACTGTGAGATCTACTCCTAGTTGGGGTTTCTTAACACCCAAGACAACCCCAACACATGTCTCCCTCAAGCTGTAAATGAAACCGATCCAAAACTGATCCAACACCTATAAGAATGCATTGAAATACATACCTTAATCTCATTGTTTGAGGTTTGCTCCACTGCTGCAATCTATGCCTAGTTAGGGCACCAAACACAATCCCCTAACAGCCCTAAAGCTCTGCCCATAATTTCTCTTTATTAGCGTGGTTTCCCTTCCTTGAGGGAATTAGATCCATTGTTGTGATGTTGGTCCATTCTAGCCCTCACAACCTCCCCGACCTACCCTCAGTACCCTACGGCATGTTACAACAAGCCTCCACAAGCCTGTGGCAACCTTGTTAAGGGTCTGCCCACCCTCAAACAACCCTCAAACAGTCCCTAAACTTGATCCCTGTGCCTCGACCTTCTATCCCTGCAACTCGTTTACCAAAAAAGTCCTTGAGAGTGCCCTAAGATGCCCTCTCCTCCTCATTGGTCAACATCCTTTTGCTACGGCCTAGACAAGGTCTCCTTCTCTCCTCAACGAGTTATATTCTTGTGATGTGTTGCACTTTTGGATGTGTTAAAATGATCCTCTCACACCTCATATTTATACACAAACATGAGGGCCACATGTGGTGTCAACAAGTATAATTTGGACACAAACAAAACTGCTCTTTTCTCCCAAATTAATCCACAACACATATATTAACTTAAAAAATTCATAACTCCATTTCTACAACTCGGAATCAGATCATCTTTGTTGCGTCGGATTCGTCTCAACGAGAGCTATAATCCTCATCCATCAAATCTCGAAGTGCTCATGGTTTTGGTTCAAATCACAATGGGTGCAAAACACCAAGCTTGGGTTTCAAGCCCACAAGGCCGCTTGTGGAGCTCCTTCCTCCAAACTCTCGATCCTTAAGGCTTGGAGTACCTCCTAAGCTACAAAAATCAACAAATCATATCTACCAGATTCGTTGGTTGCCGATAGGTCTTGCATTTCCATCTTCCATAGGGACAACCCCCCATAACCTATTGTTGGGCGATGGCTAGAACGAAGAGATTGGGGATCAGAGTGACGCCCCCCAACTTGAGTCGTTGTTCCATCATGCATGTACATTGTGAGAAACAACTAGTCCAACAGAATATTATAAGAAGTCGATGGGTAGATGGAGAACACACCTGTGAGAACCACAGAGAGTTCAAATTCCTTGGAGAGTTCAATTTTCGAGAGTGCCAGCAGTGCTGAGAGAGTTTGAGCTTCAGTAAGAAAGAAAAGACAAAGAAGGGCAAGGACAATGAGTTTGGAGGAAAGTTTCTCCAGATCCGAAGAGTCAGCTACAGGAGGGCCAAGTTTCCTCAGTGATGTTGGGCAAAGACAACGCAGAAGCTTTAGAGGTAGAGTTCAATTTGGCCAAACAGAGGGTCGATTCAGTTGTTGGAGGCCGGGAAGATTTCCGGAAGGTACTAGCAAGTCATTCATAGAGGCTAGATTGGGCAGACAACTTGATCAGTTGCAGTTCCAGGCAAAGTGTTCTAGTGCCTGTGCAGGTTTGACGCAAGGGTTTCGTGGATCCCATTCAGAGCCAATTTAAGAATGGATCAGTGTTGGGTGAGAAAAAAATTGTCTCACTAATTTTTGAGGCCAGAATACCTGTAGTGGATTGCCAATATGGGCATCCAGTTGTACTAAAAAAAATTCACTGCTGCATAAAAGTAAACACCCTCAGTTGCTGCACCCATTTTCCCAAGTTAGGTTTTTCCAAGGGCATTTGTCCAAAAATAACTGTGTTAATTTTTTTTGTGTGTGCTAGTATTTTCTCAGTTTCCAGCACTATTTTCTTCCCCAATTTATTTGTGAAGGTTGCAGTGTGAATTATTTGGTATTTGTCATAGCAAATAAATTGTTAAATTAATTAACAATTAGAAAAATAATTTCCAGTTACTGCAATAGGACTTCAGCTTTGAAATTTTCACATGGTATCAGAGAAACACAATTGATCAGCCAAGAAGCTCAGAAGCGCAGGGAGAAAATTTCGTTGTTCAGACGGAGCAACATGCCGAAATTTTTTAGGGCTGCGTAGAGCCTGAGCAAGGCAGTTCGAGTTGCTTGGGGAAGTTCTCGGCTTTCTAGTTGAGTGATTCCAGCAAGCAGAGGGAGCAGCAGCAGTTCAGATTTTCGCTGAGCAGATTCCTTGGTTGGATGCAGAGGGTTTTGCAGTAGCAGAATCAATGTCGGGTGGAAGAGAAAAGCACACGCAGCAAAGGGAGAATTTCTCTCAGGGGACTTCGAGTTTTTAGAAGTTTGATTTTTCCAGTTGCAGATTGGTAGTAGCTGTGAGAAAATTTTCTCATTCCAACAGGGGGTGCGAATAGCAGTTCCAGTAGCCAAGCAGAGGGAAAGAGGGAGGTTTCGACAAGTTTGTTGAGATGGCCATAGTTGGGCTTAGAGATCAAGATAAGTTGGAGGAAGCCTCCAACTATGTCATCTGGAAGGCTAGGATGTCCTTCCTTCTATATGAACATGGCATGAAATCCTATATAGATAATGTAGTAGAAGTACTCCAGGACCCTGATAAGTTGAAGGAGTACAAAAGAGATGGCGAAGGCAAAGTAGATAATCTTGGATGGAGTCTGAGATCATATAGTCTCACATATATCTGGCAAGAACACGGCCAAGGAGATGTGGGATGGTCTTTCCACACTATATCAGAGTTCTTTCAAGTAGCAGAAGATGTTTCTCCAGGAGAAGCTGAGAAGCGCTAGGATGCAGAAGGGAAAGAGCATAGATGACTTCCTCACTAGAATTCAGGAGGTTCATGATCAGCTAGCAGTTGTTGGGGAGGTGCCCCAACCTACAGAGCTTGTACGAATGGCACTAAACAGTGTCTCAAAGGATTGCCAGGTATTTGTCCAAAGTATCTTGGGCAGAGACACATTGCCAAGATGGGACATGATGTGGGCCAATCTACAACAGGACGAGTTGAGGCGTGCTCTATTGAAGAGTGCCATCAGCAGAAGCAGCAACAAGGCGTGAAGAGTGAGAAGGAAGAAGAAAATGTGGCCCTAGCATTCAAGGGTCCTAGTCAGGGGCAGGGGGAGAAGAAAAAGAAGGACCTGTCCAAGGTCAAGTGCTTTAGAAGTAGTGAGCTCAGTCACTACAGTACACAGTGTCCTCTCAGAAAGAAGGACAAGCAAGACTAGGCGATAGTGTCTGCCAAGATAGACAGGTTGTCCTCCATGTTGGAGGACAACTTCGGTATGATGGTAGCCATACCTCCAGGAGTGAGGTGGGGCGACATGGAGCTGTAGTCCAGAACTGCAGAGATTGGGCAGGATCCTTGAGGTGTCCTCCTCATGGATCATTACCTTGCTACAAGGGCCCACAG
>APFE030680063.1:61375-114255 GCA_000404065.3 Pinus taeda
TCACTTCCTAGGTAGCACAACGTTGTGACTTAAAGGGGAGCCAAGGGGGCCAAAGGGGGACGCAAAAATGGAGCCCACGCAGACACATGGAGGAACTGCGTAAGAGGAAAAGAACACGTGGCAAGAGGGGAATCACGCAGGAGGAGGTGAGCCTAGGGATTGTGAGAGGCAGAGGCTATAAAATAGATAGGAGCCCCCTCATTTTGGATCATTCAGTTGTGTGCATTTTGAGCTAGTCGTTTCGACTTCTGAGCATGCTAGCTGTTTAGCTGGTCTGCAACACTGTTTAGTGCATTGAGTGTCTCCGTTCGGAGATCTCACCCTTAGCCCCAAGGGACTTCGAGTGCCTGCTCGAGCAACGTATTTACATCGGTATTTCAGCAGTATTGTTACTATCATATCAACAGCAATTTCATCATCTTTTTGGAGGACTACGCAGCACTTGGAGAGGGACGCAGTTCTTTTTGGTTGCAGTGCTGGATTAGGGTTTGCAGGTGGATTTATGCTATGAGATAGAGCAGGGGTCCAGCTCTTGTTTCGTTGGAGGATTTTCGCAGGGTTTTTGGTAGTGTTTCAGGCAGATTTTAGAGGGGTTTTCTTCAGTGGCAGCACAGGGCATTGAGGAACTGCGTAGAACCCCAAGAGGGTGTTTTCTGAGGGTCGGGCATTCCAGGAAAGCTTTATGGGTTTTTCTGGGTTTCTTGAGTAGAGCCCAAATCCAAAGTTTCAGCTTTTTCTGAGGAGCAGTGCAGCCCTAAATCATCATTTGTTTTCTAGCAGCAGTAGCAACACAGCAGCAACATCCACGCAGAGAGGCCATTCTTGTCATTCTGAGAGTATTTCTTCACTTGCCTTGTGCAAGTCAAGGTGCCATATGTCTGATCACCTCTTGTACTTATTTTATTGCTCAGTATAATAAAATGGCTTAGCCTTTCTTGCTGCATTTCTTGTGTATCTGCTCATATTTCCAGTTTATGTCATTATATGTTGTTCCACTGTTATTTATCACTTCTGGGTTACTATATCATTTGCACGTATTTGGTTGGAGTTTGTTGGGGTTTTGAGGGTTATTCCGGGTTAGGAATATTACAGTGGTATCAGAGCATAGATTTGGCTCAGCCTGTGGAGCTAGCAATCTATGACACCAAGGGAAAAACCCTACATTTGTTATAGAGGTAGGAGGTATAGAGACACTGGACGTAGGTTGGAGAATACCTACGGGGAGGGAGACTGTGTTCCTGTGGTGGACGCAGAACAGGAGAGAAAGCCAGTAGTGGATGCAGAACAGATGGTCAACGAGGACGGGAAGAGATTTGCGGATATGCTCCTCAAATCAGTGCAGGATCTGTCGAGACAGATTGAGGTGATGGGGCATAGATTCACGGCAGTAGAGGCCAAACAGCGTGAGAGCCCACGAGTTTTTCAGATTGGTGAGGGATTAGGTGCATCCCATCACTTGCCAGAGCAGCGTGATACTGCGCAGCAAGTGGCCTCACATGCCTCTACACGCTCTACCATGCCCACTTTCTTAGGAGCAGACACGGGGGCCGTAGCCCAGCAGGAGGCAGAGCCCGGACATATGGGCGATTATTTTGCAGAGTACCAGGCCTATGGGTAGGAGTTCAGGGAAGCCCTCTCATTCAGAGATTTTGTTCAGCTCCAGTGAGATAGCAGACCCCGCGACCATCACAGAGGGTACCAGCATTACCATGATGACGATACCCACCGTGCAGCGAGTAGATTCCACTTGCCTACGTTTGATGGCTCATAAAACAGTTCAGCAAAGTCTTGGGTGGAGAAGTCGGACATTTATTTCCAGCTTAACCAAATGTCAGAGGCAGAGGCCATCAAGGTGGAAACGTTGCATTTGGATGGAAAGGCCCAAGATTGGTGGTTTCATGGGATGGTTACATTGGGGCACTCCACAGTGACGACATATGCCGCGTTTACCAGGAGACTGATGGAGCGATTTGATCGAAGGAATCCAGAGCAGCATTTTGTTGAGCTAACGAGGCTCAAGCAGACATGGAGCCCAGAGACCTACATTGCAGATTTCTTGAGGGTCTCCGTGATGGTGCTAGACCTATCCACGGCACGGAGGGTCTATATGTATGTTGACGCGTTAGCAGAGCCACTTCGGGGTTTAGTCCGATCCACTAGACCAGCCACACTCCAGGACGCTATCAGCAGGACCCGGGACTTACAAGATGTCTTACCCAGGACCCGGACACCTTACCCCCAGAGACAGACTTTTCAGTCCAAGGGGAAGGATATGAGGATTCCTCCTCCAAAGGGGAATCCAGGACGAGTACAGCTTGACGACGATGCCAGGCGAGAGCTGAAGAAGAAGCGGTTGTGCTTCACCTATCAGGAGCCATGGGCACCAAGACATAGATGTGCTGCTGGCAAAGCGCATTTTATTGAGGTCTTCTATGAGAGCAGTGGAGAAGAGGATGACGAGGAGGATGTGGAGGTAGGAGATAGCCATACCATACAGGGACCTTTGCCACCTCCACCACCAACAGCAGGTAGTGCATCTTTTGCACCCATCGAAGGGGCCCTTGCAGCGTTGCGGGGAGTTCCCAAGTATCTAACGCTATGCGTACGAGGGACAATATGTGGCCAGCGCGTATCAGTTTTGGTTGACAGTGGGGCAACCCACAACTTCATCGATGCACAGATGGTTGAGCGGAGGGGTATTCAAACATAGAGCTTCGATGGGTTTTCAGTATTGGTCCCAGGAGATCAGACCATGACATGTGCTCATTATGTTCCAGAGCTTTCGGTGACGATGGGCACCTACACATTGACTGACCACTTTTTCGTGGTCGATATTCCGAACACCAACATGATACTGGGAGTCCAGTGGCTTATTACTCTAGGGAAGGTCACGACAGATTGGAAGACCCTAGAGATGGAGTGCGATGATGAGAAAACTGGGAGGCATTAGAAGATACGGGGGCGGCACATATATCCGCCTCAGACTGTGTCGGCTCATCAAATGGAGGCAGTCTTCTAGAAGGGAGACATAGAGTGGGCAATGGAGCTGCGTGCATCAGAGGTAGGGACTACAGGGCAGACGGTACATCCAGAGATCTAGTCCATCCTTGATCAGTATGCCATAGTGTTTGGAGAGAGGGTTTGAGCACACTATCAAGCTTGAGCAGGGCATCCAAGCAGTGATCACCACCCCCTATAGGCACCCCAAGGCCTATCAAGCCGAGATTGAGCGAGCTATCCAGGAGTTGCTGGCACTTGGGCACATTCGTCCGAGCACGAGTCCTTTTGCTTCTTCTGTGGTGTTGGTGAAGAAGAATGTGCATTGACTACAGGGCCCTGAACAAGAAGACCCTGAAGAACAGGTACCCCATACCTAGGATCAATGAGTTGATGAACAAGTTGAGGGGAGCACGATTCTTCTCAAAGATTGATTTGAGATCTAGGTACCATCAGATTCACGTGAGGGAGCAGGATATTCCCAAGACCGCTTTCAGGTGTCACTATGGGCACTTCGAGTTCTTGGTGATGCCTTTTCGGCTAACTAACGCCCCAGCTACATTTCAGTCCTGCATGAATCACATCTCCCGTAGTCATTTGAGGAAGTTTGTGTTGGTATTCTTCGATGATATTCTCATTTACAGCAGGACTTGGGAGGAGCATCTCCAGCACATTGAGACAGTATTGCGTATCTTACAGGAGCAGGAGTTCTATGCCAAACTCTCCAAGTGTGAGTTTGGGTTGACAGAGATGTTGTATCTGGGACACATCATAGGGGTGGACGGAGTAAGGGTCCACAAGGAGAAGATCAGGGCCATCAGGGAATGGCCGAAGCCAAGAAACGTGACGGAACTTCAAGGATTCATTGGCATTTGCGCTTACTACTGGGAGCTCGTAAAAGGTTTCTCACAGCTTGCTACACCCCTGACAGATTTGACGAAGAAGGGGGCATTTAGTTGGTCAGATACAACGCAGTGAGCCTTTGACAGGCTCAAGGAGGTTATGAGCAGCTGCCCAGTGCTTGCATTGCCAGATTTTACGCAGCCATTTGTCTTGGAGTGTGATGCGTCGGGAGAGGGGATCAACGTAGTATTGATGCAGGGAGGTCACCCTATAGCATTTGAGAGCCGGAAGCTCCTTCCACACGAGAGGTTGTATTACATATACGACAAGGAGATGTTGGCCATCATGCATGCATTGGCTAAGTATAGACAGTATTTGGTAGGCAACAGGTTCAGGGTGAGGACTGATCACAACAGCCTCAAGTTCTTTCTAGAGCAGAAGCAGCTACAAGACAGGCAACATAAGTAGATCAATAAGATCCAAGCATATGCCTTTGACATTGAGTATGTCAAGGGTAAGAACAACGTGGTAGCAGATGCCCTTTCATGTAGACCAACCACGTTGTCTCTTATGAGCTTGGATACAGATTGGAGGGCTCGACTCTTAGTAGAGTACTCCAAGGACAGGTTTGCATGTGAGGTTCTGGATGGGTAGGTGGCAGATGACAGGTACAGGGTGGTCAATGAGATCATCTATTACAGGGACCGGATCTTTTTGACTGAGGGGTCTCAGCTCAAGAAGAAGGTACTCCAAGCATCACACGATTCACCTTTGGCAAGACATCAGGGGTTTACCAAAACCTACAGGGCCATTAGAGATTCTCATGGAAGGGCCTCAAGGAGGACATGCTCCAACACATCCGGGAGTGCGATGTTTTCCAGAGGAACAAGGGAGAGATGAGCCATCCCATGGGTTTATTACAACCTCTTCCCATTCTGGAGAGGAAATGGGAGAGCATTTCGATGGACTTCATCACAGGGTTGCCCACGATACAGGGCAAGGATTGTATCTTTGTCGTTGTTGATCGACTGACGAAGTACGCACATTTCTTTGCCATATCCGCACACTATACAGCAACACAGGTGGCCGAGCTGTTCTTCAGGGAGATCTTCAGGCTACATGGTCTTCCTAAGACCATTGTCAGTGACAGAGACAGCGATTTCATGGGCGGGTTTTGGCAGGAGCTTTTCCGATTGGTGGGGACGGAGTTGACACCAAGTACCAGCTATCACCCACAGACGGATGGGCAGACGGAGATAGTTAACAAGTGGCTGGAGGGCTACTTGCATAACTATGTCAGTGGGCAGCAACGAGAATGGCTGAAGTGGCTGCATCTAGGGGAATACTGCTACAATACTTCACATCACATGTCCATTGGTATGTCACCATTCTATGCCTTATATGGGTATCATCCTTCATCTTTTGTCGACGTGATGTTTGGTGATAGCAGGGCTCCTAGAGCCAAGATTTGGATTCAAGAGAGTCAGGATACCCTTCGAGCTCTCAAGGATAACATGGCTACAACGCAGAACCAGCAGAATCTATATGCCGACAGGGGTCGGGTGGAGAGGCAGTTCGAGGTAGGGGACATGGTCTACCTATGATTACAGCCATACCGACAGTCATCACTGAAGCAGAAGGGGGCTGAGAAGCTCAAGCCTTGCTTTTATGGGCCATACAAGGTGATACGCAGGATTGGATAGGTTGCATATGAGTTGGAGCTGCCCCAAGGCAGCAAGATTCATAACATTTTTCATGTATCATCCCTGAAGAAGGCATTGGGGCAGCAGGTGACCGTGACAGATGAGCTAACACCCTTGGATGATGAGGGGCATTTGGTATTGCAGCCGGAGGCTATCATTGACACTAGGGAGAGGCAACTGCGGAGCAGAACGGTCCGGGAATTCTTGGTGAGGTGGAAGAATTTGCCGGATGAGGATGCCACTTGGGAGAATGAGATGATCTTACAGCGTCCAACACTTCAGTTGCTTGAGGACAAGCAACATTTTGCCGGGGGATACTGTAATATTCCTAATTAGCTATGGCTAATTGGAATATTCAATTTAGTTCAATTTTTGCCTTCTATAGTTATTTGTAAATAAAAAAGTGAGGAAGGGGGAACATAACTCACTTTAGAATAAAAAGTCACTTCCTAGGTAGCACAACGTTGTGACTTAAAGGGAAGCCAAGGGGGACACAGAAATGGAGCCCACGCAAACACATGGAGGAACTGCGCAAGAGGAAAAGAACACGTGACAAGAGGGGAATCACACAGGAGGAGGTGAGCCTAGGGATTGTGAGAGGCAGAGGCTATAAAATAGATAGGAGCCCCTTCATTTTGGATCATTCAGTTGTGTGCATTTTGAGCTAATCATTTCGAATTCTGAGCACGCTGGCTGTTTAGCTGGTCTGCAGCACTGTTTAGTGCATTGAGTGTCTCTGTTCGGAGATCTCACCCTTAGCCCCGGGGGACTTCGAGTGCCTGCTCAAGCAAGGTATTTCCATCAGTATTTCAGCAGTAGTTTTACTATCATATCAGCAGCATTTTCATCAGCTTTTTGGAGGACTGCGCAGCACTTGGAGAGGGACGCAGTTCTTTTTGGTTGCAGTGCTGGATTGGGGTTTGTAGGTGGATTTATGCTATGAGATAGAGCAGGGCTCTAGCTCTTGTTTTATTGGAGGATTTTGGCAGGGTTTCTGACAGTGTTTCAGGCAGAGTTTAGAGGGGTTTTCTTCAATGGCAGTGGAGGGCATTGAGGAACTATGCAGAACCCTGAGAGGGTGTTTTCCGGGGGTCAGCCATTCCAGGAAAGCTTTCTGGGTTTTTTTGGGTTTCTTGAGTAGAGCCCGAACCCAGAGTTTCAGCGTTTTCTGAGGGGAGCAGCCCCAAATCATCATTTGTTTTATAGCAGCAGCAGCATCCACGCAGAGAGGCCATTCTTGTCATTCTGAGAGTATTTCTTCACTTGCCTTGTGCAAGTCGAGGTGCCATATGTCTGATCACCTCTTGTATTTATTTTATTACTCAGTATAATAAAATGGCTTAGCCTTTCTTGCTGCATTTCTTGTGTATCTACTCATATTTCCGGTTTATGTCATTATATGTTGTTTCACTGTTATTTATCACTTCTGGGTTACTATATAATTTGCACGTATTTGGTTGGAGTTTGCTAGGGTTTTGATGGTTATTCCGGGTTAGGAATATTACAATCTCCTCTACAAATCATTATGGCCCCTTATGCCCTGCTCGCACCCCTCTCTAGCTACTTGCACTGCCATCCGCAATGCGCACTGCTGGCTCTATGCAAATCATACAACCTTGGATCTGCCTCCCACTGGGTCGTCTACCCTCCCTCTGCCTCTCGAAGAATTTTCTCTGCCTTCTGGACACTAATCTGGCCTCCGACAACCAATCAAACCCTCTTCCGACAACTCACACTGCTAGACTAGCTAATTCGCAGTGTAGAATTTGGACTCTTCTGCAAACTATTCGGGCCCCCTTTTCCTATTGCTCTAACACTGGAAAATTCTCTAAAAATTTTGAAAATTCCGAAAACTAAAATCCTATTGCAGCAACTGGAAATTATTCTCCTAATTGTTATTTTAATTAACAATTTATTCACTGTTTCCTACAACAAACACTGAATAAGTCACATTGCAATCTACACAAACAAAACTGCGGAAGAATAAATGTTGTAAGAAATGCTAGCGCACATAAAATAACATAGTTATTTTTCGACAAAAGACCCCAGGAAAACCCAACTTGGGAAAACCAGTGCAATAGCTTAGGGTTTTATTATTATTCAGCAGTGAAATAATCTGAGTAAGCCTAGATTCTAAAACTGGCAATCCTACAAGGAAATACTGGCAAACATCTAGAGAGGAATTTTCCTCACCCCACAGACAATCTCCCAGCACAACTTGCCTTCAGAATTTCAGCCCTATGAGCCTCTACGTCCGCTTCTGTGCTGCTTTTCGTAGCTAGCTAGATGTCTAGCCTCGAACTAGACTTTGATGAAGTCGTTATGCCTTCTGCTAACCAGAAAGACACTTCTCTGGAATTCTGGGACTCCCTCCCGACCTCTGGAACTAAAAATGTCAATCTCTCTCAACAAATCGAATTTGCCTCTAGAGGCTACTGCACTGCCCCAGCGTCAGCTTCTCTATGGCTCTCTTGCCTCTCTACAATGCACTCATCGAATCTGGAAACCTTCCTCCAGCTTCATTGTCTCTACCCCTCTCTCACTACTTCGATTTCTCTGGCTTTATCTCTGACAACTGAATGCTACTACTCAGGAAATCAATCTGCTCATAAAATCGACCTGCTCAAGTGATTTCTCCAAGCCCCATCGATTTCTTCTTATAATCCTCTGTTGAGAATTCAATGGCCAAGATTAGATCTTAGTCAATGGCTAGGATTAACTTGAAATCTATCTGTGTGGGTCTTTAGAACATTCACACCATAACTTAATTAATTCTGATTAATTAGTCATATTCCCTAAGTTTAGACATAGGAAATATTTAAAAAATGACTAATAATCTAATTAAGTCATGTCTAGGCAAAATTTCCAGAAACAATTTCTGGGTTTTGGAGATTTCATGCATTCTAACCTCTCCACCAAAATTTGTGGCTAGAACACATTTGATGCTACAAAAAAATAACACTCCCTCCTAGCGAGGAATGTGTTCTAATGCTACTCCACACCATGTAGCAGCACTCTGTCTCTGCATCATCTCCTGCTGATGTCTGGCCATACTGCCCACCAACCACTATGAAACTTTGATATACGTTGCACCTATGTTGTTGACCTTGCTAAACTATTTCCAACACTGCAACTCCCTCTCATCTGCTGTTGCTGACCCTGCTGAACTGTTTCCAATGCAGCAACTCCCTCTCATATGTTGTTGCTGCAACTGCAACATCTACAACTGAAAAGCATCCAAAATACTGAATCCACTATGATCAATATAATGCATTTGTCACCCGAGTCTCTGACTGCTGCTATTATATGCACTGTCACTGAAGAATTTGTACTGTTGTTGACTCTGCACTGTGCTAATTGCACTGTTACCAACTCTACACTGCACTCCCCATCATCTGACTATTACTAGTCTCTACAACTGTCACTCTAGCATCTGACTTCATCAACTGTCATTGATCCATCCTGCTACTGAATACTGTGGGCCCCCATAGCAAGGTATTGATCCATGAAGTGGACTCCTCAAGGCTCCTGCCCATCTGTAGTGCTCTGGGGCTACAACACCAAGTCACCCCACCTCACTCCTGAAGGTATATCAACAAACATCGCGAAGCTTTCTCCAATCCAGAGGACAACCTATCGATCTCTGCTGAAGCTGCCTACTGGTCCTGCTTCTCCTCCTTGTCCTTCTTCCTGAGAGGACACTAGGTACTGTAGTGACCAAGCTCACCACATCTGAAACACTTGACCTTCGACAAGTCCTTCTTCTTTCTCTGCTCCCCTTGTCCCTGACTGGGACCCTTCGATGCGAGGGCCACATTCTCCTCCTCCTTCACCTGCTTTGATTCACTATTGTTGTTACTGATGGAGCTCTTTAGAAGAGTTCACCTCAATTCCTCCTGCTCCAAATCATCCCACATCTTGTCCAACCTTGGCAAGGTATCTCTGCCCAAGATACTTTGGACGAATACCTGCCACCCTTTTAAGACACTGTTGAGTGCCACTCGCACTAGCTCCGTGAGTTGAGGCAGTGCCCAACAACTACAAGATGGTCCCGGATCCCCTAAATCCTGGTGAGGAAGGGGTCTATGTCTTCCCCCTTCTGCATCCTAACACACCTCATCTTCTCCTCTAGGTACATCTTCCGCTGCTCGGAAGTACCCTGGTACAGCATAGAGAGGGCATCCCACATCTCCTTGGCAGTATCTTTGTCAGCGATGTGTGAAACTACATGATCCCAAAATCCATCTAGGATCAAATGTTTCGCCCGAGCCATCTCCTTTCTATAATCCTTCTGCTGATTTGCATCATGGGGAACTGCTAACACTGCATCAATATACATTTTCAGACCAAACTCATCCAGAAGGAAGGACATCCTTACCTTCCATATGACATAGTTGGAAGCCCCATCCAACCTGTCCTGATCACGAAGCCCAGCAGTTTCCATCTCAACAAGATGTCGAAAATATCCTCTTTCCTTCTGCTCAGCTATTCGCACTCCCTTCTGCAGTGAGAAGATCTGCTCACAACGAATTCTGATCTGCAAGGAAAAATCGAACTTCTTGAGAATAGAAGTTCCTTGAAGAAAATTTTCCCTGTGTGTGCTCTTCTTTCCTCCGCCCAACGTTGTCTTTGCTCTAGCAAACTACTGCAAAAACCATAGCATCCAGCTAGAGATCTTCTCCATGAAAAAAAAATATAGGCTGCTACCTCTACCTCTGGAATCACTCGATATGGTAGGATCAAATTTTACTGCCCCCCACTCAGAAAAATCGAACCTCCTCAAGTAACTCGGCCTCCTGGCAAAATGACTGTGCTGCCCTTGGGAATTTTGGCATGCTGCCAACAATGAGCAACAAAATTCCTTCTCTCTTCGCCTCTGAGCTCTCTAGCTGATCAACTACACTCTAATACGATGTGAAAATTCTGAAAACCGAAATCCTATTGCAACAACTAGAAATTATTCTCCTAATTGTTATTTTAATTAACAATTTATTTACTGTTTCCTACAACAAATACTAAATAGCTCACACTGCAATCTACACAAACAAAATTGCGGAAGAATAAACACTGGAAAAAATGCTAGCACACACACATAAAATAACACAGTTATTTTTGGACAAAAGTACCCGGAAAAACCCAACTTGGGAAAACCGATGTAGTAACTAAGGGTTTTATTATTATGCAGCAACGAAATAATCTTAGTACAACTAGATGCCAAAACTGGGAATCCTACAGAGAAATATCGGCAAAAATCTGGAGAGGAATTTTCCTCACCCCACAGGCAATCTCCCAATACAACTTGCCTTCAAAATTTCAGCCCTATGAGCCTCTATGTCAGCCTCTGCACTGCTCTGCATAGCTAGCTGGACATCTAGCCTCTAACTGGACTCTGATGAAGTTGTTATGCCTTTTGCTGACCAGAAATATGCTTCTCCAGCACTCGAGTACTCCTTCACGGCCTCTGGAACTAAAAACATCAATCTCTCTCAGCGAATCGAATTTGCCTCTAGAGGCTACCATGCTGCCCCAGCATCAGCCTCTCTATGGCTCTCTTGTCACTTTGCAAATGCACTCAATGGATTTTGAAAACTTCCTCCAACTTCACTGTCTCTGCCCCTCTCTCACTGCTTCAATTTCTCTGGCTCTCTCTCTGGCAACTGAATGTTCCTTCTCAGGAAATCGATTTTCTCATGAAATCGAACTGCTCAAGTGAATTCTCCAAGCCCCATTGACTTCTTCTTATAATCCTCTATTGAGACTTCAACAACCAACATTAGATCTTAATCGATGGCTAGGATTAACTTGAAGTCGATCCGTGTGGGTTTCTAGAACATTCACACCATAACTTAATTAATTCTGATTAATTAGTCATAATCATATCCCCTAAATTTAGACTTAGGAAATATTTAAAAACTTACTAATTATCTAATTAAGTCACTTCTAGGTGGAATTTGCAGAAACGATTTATGGGTTTTGGAGATCTCATGCATTCTAGCCTCTCCACCAAATTTCATGGCTAGAACACATCTATTGCAACAAAAAACTAACAAAGTTATCCTCCTGCTGCTCCCTCTCTCTGATGCTCTCCCTCTAGCTCGAATTCTTCCCTCGTTGAATCACTACGCACTGGGGAATTCGCATTGCCTTGCTCTCGCAATTGTGTCTCTCTCCATCTCTTTGAGTTGCTCTTATAATTACTTGTTGAGACTTCAAGAGCCAAGATTAAATCTCCATCAATGGCTAAGATCAATTAGACTTCATCCATTGAATTCTCTAGAGCAATCTCGAACATATTTAATTAATTAACTTTAATTAACCAACTTTCCTAAGTTAGACTTAGGAAATAATTTAATTATGGCTAAATAATTTAATTAAGTTGTTTCGGACCCATATCTCACAGAACCATTTCTAGCTATTGGAAATCCTATGTTCCTTAGCCTCTTAGACACAAATCGAGACTAAGTGTTGCTACCAAAACAATCCATAAACTAACACCCCGAGCTTGAGATGATGTGGACGAAGTGGACACCTACTTTGATCAACACCCATTGACCTTCAACTTTTTCACATAAAGAAAATGGTATAACATGCAAAGTTGCCATGGCACGGGTGTTCTATAGACCTCACTCGATGATGGTGTGTCAATGCCATGTAGGCCAAGCAGGGGTCATGTGGATGCCAAGTGGTGTTCTTGGGTGACATTGCCTCTTTTAATAGGCCAAACTTTTAACAAGCATAACTTTTGATCCGAGACTCAGATTGAGATAAAACTTATGTTGAAAGAAAGCTCTCGGTGAGTTGGACACAATGGTTGTATTAATTTTAAGTTTTGAATAAATTGAGAAATAAGGTTGTTGCTACCCCATCTCCATAACAGACCTTGGAAATAAAGTCAATCAGGTTACAGTCCCACAACCCAAGATGGACAAGGGGGTGGGAGGCAGTTACAATGCTCTCCTCAACCTAATAAAACCCTTAGTCATAGACAATTCTAGCTCCCACCGTTGCTCTCACCCATGTTCAGTTCACATGGTAAATCTTAGTGAAAGGACCCCTTGAAATCTCCAAACGTGATTGTATTGTACATGGTTGAAAAAAATCAACGAATTATCATCAGACGCTTGGGTCTAAGGGACTTAACTAGTCTCATATCAAGCTGCCTATTTCCTTGTCACGATCTACCCTACCCTTTATTAGACTAGTGCCATCATGCAAGCTAATGATCTAGGGATTTTCTCATGAAAGATTTATCCACTGATGCATGGCTTTGAACATCACACTACACTCGTGAAAGAGTTCAAGTTAACCCATACTTTGTTACAAATTGTAAGAATAAAAATGTGAGAGAAATTAATTAATAACAATAGTATAGCAACACATAAATCACACAATTTATCCTAGAAAACTGAGAAATTAATTAATAAAAATAATATAATAACATGTATGCATAAATCACAAGCGATTTATCTATCTTGTGAAATCCAAGACAGGAAAACCAGTCAATGAATTTAATATTCCCTTCACCAAACCGACCAAGTCAGTCTTCACCCCTCTTGGCAGATTACAATGAAATATCACAAGTGATTTAAAAGCTTCATTATATACAAAATCCACAAGCACAAAACCATGGACCGAAAAACCACCTCTATTGACTTACCTCTTTGACTCCTTTGCCTAGTCAAGTTTAATCTAATTAAAGGTTGAAGAAAGCACATAACCCATCAAACTTAGCATTCAAGAGAAATGGTTGAAAAATGGATTGAGGTGAAGAAATATGAATCTCTTCCCTAACCCCACCCACTAAAAAGAAACCTAACTAAACAGAGTGCATTTTCTTTGATAAAAATGACAAATGTAACAATAGAAACTTGTAAGATCTTTGAGACAAAAGGAAAAAATTGTGATATATGATTCAACCAGTACAGATCCATATTAACCCTGGGATCTAATAAGCACTCGGAGGAATTAAAAATAATTCAGGTAAGAATGTACCAGTGCTTTAAGCTTTTTCCAATTCAAATTATTAGAATTACAAACGTCATAACTCTTATCTTCGTGGGCGGATTGTTTCATTGAGGAAACTGTGATCAAGAGAAGACATCAGTTTCATTCATATGGGCACATTTGAGATTATCAAATGCTCGTGGGTTTGAATATGGGATTCTTATCCGCGAGAAAGTTACAAGCATCCAAGCACTTTCAGTCCATTAAAACTGTGATAACAAAGATACTGGCACGGAATGGTAGGGTGGATCTTCATGTCTGTATTATTGGACATCGAGTTTTTTTCATCACTCTCAGGATTAAGATGGATCTAAGTTGGATGATCCAAATTTTAGTTTTAATAAGCACTCCCTAATGGTTAAGATGGATCTAAATTAATATTACTAATGATTAAGATGGATCTAAATTAACATTAGAAACGTGATAACTCTTATCTTCATGGGTGGATTGTTTCATTGATTGTTTCATTGAGGAAACTGATCAAGAGAAGACATCAGTTTCATTCATATGGGCACATTTGAGATTATCAAATGCTCGTGGGTTTGAATATGGGATTCTTATCCGCGAGAAAGTTACAAGCATCCAAACACTTTCAGTCCATTAAAACTGTGATAACAAAGATACTGGCACGGAATGGTAGGGTGGATCTTCATGTCTGTATTATTGGACATCGAGTTTTTTTTATCCCTCTCAGGATTAAGATGGATCTAAGTTGGATGGATCTTTTAGTTTTAATATAAGCACTCCCTAATGGTTAAGATGGATCTAAATTAACATTAATCATTAATAATGATTAAGATAGATCTAAATTAAACGTGATAATTAGAAACGGGATAACTCTTATCTGCATGGGTGGATTGTTTCATTGAGGAAACTGTGATCAAGAGAAGACATCAGTTTCATTCATAACTCTTATCTGCATGGGTGGATTGTTTCATTGAGGAAACTGTCATCAAGAGAAGACATCAGTTTCATTCATATGGGCACATTTGAGATTATCAAATGCTCGTGGGTTTAAATATGGGATTCTTATCCGCGAGAAAGTTAAAAACATCCAAGCACTTTCAGTCCATTAAAACTGTGATAGCAAAGATACTGGCACGGAGTGGTAGGGTGGATCTTCATGTCTCTCTCCATGTCTCTCTCCATGTGTGGAATATTAGACCTCGAGTTTTTTTTATCCTTTCCAGGAGTTAAATGTTAAGATTAAGATGAATCTAAATTGGATGTTAAGATGGATGTTGGTTAGATTAATAGAGATCCAAGTTTTAGTTTTAATAAGCACTCCCTAGTGCTTAAAATGGATCTAAGTTGAAGGGATTAAGATGATGCAAGTTTTAGTTTTAAAAAGCATAAAACAGGGCGGGAGATTCATGTAAATTATTAAAAGAAAATGAAGTAAAATCTGTTAAAAAATGTGAGAAATGACATACTCTGCGAAAGCGGGACTGTGTGCGGAAGCGTTGGAAGAAGTAAAGTGTGGTCACAGAAAGGAACCCTGTGACGATGCCCACTAACAGCTGGTCGAAGCCATTCAAGGAAACCAACCATCTTATTCCACTTATAAGAAAGGCAAGAAAGAAAGTGATCCCCGAGAGCGCAGCCTGAGCGCGTGGGTTTCGGAGTATTTCTACTATCAAATTCTTCTGCGTTTCAGCGGCTGTCCTTTGTCTGCGATGAGATCCTTTCGCCATCCTCTGTCTCTTTAAATTTCAAGTTCGACTCTGTTTGATTCGCCTTGCAAATTTGAACATAATTCTCACACTCTGTTCGCTCGCTGTTATGCGCTGTTATTCTCTCGCACGTTCCCGAAGTTGGAGACGTCAGGTGGCGGAAAGGGCGTTCGCCACATGTTTTGGTTTTACGTCTCCAAATGTCTATATTAAACAAGAGTTTAAGGCACTCTATCTTCACTGTTATCGCGTAGATGATAACAAGGCCTCTGCACTCAGAGCTGAAGGCCTCATTTTCACTGTTTATGGCCGAGATTAGATTAATTTTAATTGGTTTGTATTTGTATTTGTTTTACGGGTTATTTTTAGCTTTGTGCATGTTAAAATAATTTTTTTATTTTTATTTTTATTAGAATTAATTGAATAATTTTATTTTTGTTGTCCAAATATAATTTATAAATTATTTATAATTAAATTTGGAAGTGTAAAATGATGGTGGTGAGTGGAGAGTAATTTCCTTGGCATGTAAAAATTGGTGATTTGTATTGGAAGGAATTGATGTTTTTTAATAGAGTTATAATAATTTATATTTTAAAAAAATATTTCAAACGTTAAATGTAATATATATGGATTTGTAAATATTATTTTATAATAATTTGAAAAAGGTGTTTATGCTTGTTTGTAATATTAATGTTAAAATTTGAGGATTGATAAGAGGTTAGGGTTACTCTATGATCTTTAGGAGGACAAAGTGGTCTAGTATTCATGGAATTTTGGTCATATGACAAATAATTATGTAGAGATATATTGTCTCTAACACAAATTTTTGTTAGTTAAAGAACATAAGGTGGACACACTTAGAATTATGGGAGATTCTCTCTTAATCCTGTATGGTCTCATCAAAGGCTCCCTCTCAAAGGAGAAGCAAACAAGTAGCTAGGAATTTAAATTGAAGTTAGATCAACATACATTCATCTTAAACACCGATCTAACATGAGCTGACAGGGATCAAATTTCTTCAAGTGCATATGTATTTTAGAGTGCAAAATACAATTTGTAAATTTTCGTTGTTTAAATTTTAGTAGGTTTTTTTTAGAGAATATTTTATTTTTATTTTAAGAGGGACATGTCAACTCCAAGCTGAGCACGGACATACTTACACATTGTCTTCACACTCTGTTGTAGAATGAGCCTCTCGACTCAATGAATTAAAGATTAATGGCCAAATAAAAAAATAGTTAATTTGGTTGATATAAGAGAGAAGTATACTAATGAGGAATGTAAATTGAAGATAGATGGATTAAAAATTAATGGCCAAATCTAATTAATTAAAGTATGTTTTAGATGAATTAAGGTGTGCTATAATTCCCTAATGTTAGATGAAGTCTATGGAGAAAATTTTAGTTAAATTGGTTAATATCCACGAATTAAGGTCTTTATATAATTCCCTAAAGTTAGATGAAGTCTATTAAGAAAATTTTAGTTAAATTGGTTAATACAAGAAAATAAAAAAATGGGAAATTGGGGGGCTAAGTGACTTTGTAGCAAACTTGAGGAAACACATGCATGTAGATATGCCATCATGAAAGGTTTCATAATCAATTAGTAGCATTATGTGTTGTAAGTTTTATGTTTTATTAGAGCAATTTTGTAAGGACCTACAAAACCCTTCTTTTTGTTACACAAATATATTCTCACGAGGAAAATCATGTATTTTTGTTGGAAAGGAAAAAAAATCAAGAAATTTTGATGAATTAGCTATGTAATACCTTTTGTATTTGTTGAAAATCAAACATAGAGTTATATAATACAAATACTCTTTCCAATGTAAATATATATATAATATATATATATATATAATATATATTATATATATATATATATATATTAAATTTGATATATTTAATTTATAAATATTATTTCATAATAACCAATATTAATTAACTTTAACATATTACTATATAATAATAGATTATATAATTATGCGTTTTTATTATTAATAATATATACAATATATATAATATTAATTTAGTTTAAGCTCAAAAAATTAAAGCTAAATTTATTAAGTGTGTAGAAACATCAAATTCTTTATATATAAAAAGTTAAAATAAGCATTTAGAAATATTAAATACTTTTAATATATAAAATTAAAAAAGATTTAAAATTAGTATAATTTTATTTATATATTAATATTTGTAAGATGTATGATAGTTAATTTAGTTTATTATAGTTAATTGTGTTTATTTTGGATGGTTAGAAGGAATATTGTTATTTTTTTCATTAGAATTCATTTTTCACTAAGATAATCATATAAATTAAATGGTTGATAAATGTCAATAGGCATTAATCATCATTATTATTATTATCCAATTTTAAAGTCACGGTCAAGCCAGACACCAAATTGGTGTATGAGACCTCCTTATTTATGGGACAATGGACAGACCTCCTTCTTTATGGGACAAGGGACCAACAAATTGGTGTTTATGGGACAAGGGACCAGACACCAAATTGGTGTATGAGACCTCCTTGTTTATGGGACAATGGACCATACACCAAATTGGTGTATGAGACCTCCTTGTTTATGGGACAAGGGACTCACCTCCGTTTAGCGATTTGATTGATAAGTCTACGAAGGCATACATACTCTACCCCCTCTGGTTTTGAACATGTGACCTCTTAGGAGGAAACACATGCTCTTAACAATTAGACCCATAATAAGCATCAAAGCATTTATCTTATAATACATTTGACGTTGTTAAAATTTAATTTAAAAAATAAAAAATAAAAATAAAAAACAAACCAAATTTTAAATAGACTTTATTACAATACCATGGTTTATCAATACCACATTCCCGAAAAGCTATAATTCATTTCTTTTGGCACTTGTTCATATGACATTTTTTTAATTAATCAATTCAATTAAAAGAGCAAATGAGCATAATTACTTTGGAGGTAAATCTCAACCTTTAATTATGTGTACTACTATCAATATTCTAGAATATTCCATGGAAGTCAAATCTCTACCATCCACCTAATATTTATTGATAATTAAATTTAAATTCTAGAAACCCTATTCCAAAGTAGACATATCACTATATTTTATAATTTTCATGTTTCTATTCACATTCGATTTCTTAGTTAATAGAATGCTATAGATAAAATTTAGTGTAAGATTGTTTAAGCACGATTATGATAAGTTTTGTTTGTCACTCTTTTGTTTTTGAAATAATAGAAATCACTAAAAAAAAAATATCTAGAAATCTTCAAATGTATTGAATATAATCAGAAAATTAGTAATTTATATTAAAATTGGTAATTTATATTATTTTTATATTAATAGTAACTAATAAAAGTTTTCGTTCATTCTATTTAGTTTATTATTTTTGGAATTCAACCGTAAATAATTTAGAAAACAACATAATGATCTTATATCTTCTATTAAGCATGTAATTGATATGTAATTGAAGTTATGATATGTAATTGAAGTTATGAATGATAACTCAAGGTGATGCAAAATATTTTCAACTCATTTAAGAGATACAATCTCTAAGCCACTTTAGGAGACCCCCACAATTCAAGGAAATACCATATTCACACCATCCTCAAGTACATACAATGACCTTTTTATAATGGGAGGTAAGTGAACATGCATTCTCTCACAATGAGAAATAAGAAATAAAATACACAATCATTCGTCTCACAAATCTTAGTCGTCCATTTATCATATTGTTTTTGTCCTTATGTTCCAAGAGTTGGGGCAATTATGTTATGTGTCCTCATATTCTGTGAGTTGTGGCCAATGTAACTATGGGCTTACTCCTTTAATGGATATAGGGCGTAGATTCTACCTTTGTATTGTATTCCAGTGTATTAATGGGATTTTCAATAATTACTAAATATTTGTGAGTTTCACCGTGAATAGTTGAGTTGGTCCAGTAAGTTTTTGCAGAGTTTGACAGTCAATAGTTGAGTTGGTCCAGCTGGTCTAGTAAGAATTTGTAAGTGTGAATATTAAAGTGGGGAGTTAAGCTTACCTTAAAATCACTTTTGCATATATATTTCATATTTTACATGGCCTCAAATTCTATATCAATTATAATTTTTAAAGTTGGTCATGTCACTCATTTTCTTACTTATATAACTTTTATATTGTTTAAATAATAAAGAATGCATGTATCTCCAATAAAAATAAATAAAATGGTTTACTTATTTTTAAAAGCATATTTGTTGACCAACCATGTTTCTTAAAGTAAATATCATACTAACAATACAAATAATACTTTTGTGATTTTAAGAGGTAAATAATGCATGTAAGATAGTTGCGTGTTATGGCAAGAACAATAAATAAAGGGAAATCAATATACACATTATGCATACAATTCATGCCTCATGGTAAGATATACCTATCTAATTACAAAATTCACAAATATATTAATGTTCACCAGAAGTGTATATGCATTAGGCATGCAATTAATATTTAATTATAAAATATCTATTATGTATCTACAAAACTATATTTCATTTTGAAATAAGTATTATTATTTATTTTTTTAAAGCTTGGTAGGACTACATCTTCATTATGTTCAATTTCTCACCTCGATCGGGGTTAGATACCACAAGATTTGAACCCAAGACTTCCGGTTCGGTGAGACTTTATTTCCACCACCATTGTCAATTGAGCTATCCCAAGCGGACCATTAGTCACAAACATTTATACAAACATATTTAACGTTTCAAATGTGTACCATGTACATAGAGTAGTAATATCATCATTATATATTGTGTATTATAATCAACCACTGTAAAATAAACATTGTGTATTGTAATTATACATTATAAAACAAGCATATGTATTATAATGAAGTCATTATGTAGACTATAGTTGAAATATATGTCATATTTGTTAGCTTTCCACCTGTTTCATATTGCGTGATAACATTTGTGTTCTTTACATGGTCATTTTCATTGTTGCATTTGTCAAACATGTTACCTTTGTAATACACATGGTGACTTAATAAGGACACATTTCTATGTGTGGCATGCATGAAGGTCCATTCTAAATGACATTTCCTTCTAGCTTTTAAGGCTCTATCCATAATGGAATAATGTGTAGGGAAGCTCAATTGCTTCATGCTTTGTTACATGAATTGGGCATCTAAAGGAAGAGGTCGGGCATCTAGAAAGGTTTTTATGTTGGAAAATATGAAGGGTTTCACATGAACATTGAGAGAATTTTCTATGTAATTATTTGGTGAATTAATTATCATACTACCCCTTACCGCATTTATCATTCACACATTGATTTAGGCTTTTCCTTCTACAACATGGCCTACAAGCACATAGGAAGATTCATTAGCTCTTGTCATTCCTCCATATAGTGAAAGCTCTGCACAAGGAAGCTCCACAGAATAAAACATAATAATATCAATTGGAGATTTGCTCAGCCCCTCCCCCGCCTACGTAAAGGAACTGCAACTGTGTCAGTTCTAACATCATTGAGCAGAGCAAAAACATAATAGTATCAATGCCAAAGCACTCACTAACGGAATGACCACTCGCAAAATTATTTTTTTTTTCTAATTTTAAAATGAATTGTCGAACACTGACAAATACTGAAAATAAAACACCCTCCACCAAAGGAATTATGTTCCAACAAAACTCGTTTAGCTAATCAAAAATTAAAAATTTATTTTTAAATTTATATCAAAAACATATAACCTAAAACAATTTTTTTATTATATATATCTGAAAATTAAACAAAAAGTATATATTAAACATTTCACATGTGAATTTACATTTGAAATAAAATATTTAAATTTATATGTTGAAAAAATCAAATTAGGACGACTTGATTACTCAATTCCATTCCAACCTAAGTGAAGTGACCAACTTTGATAACTTATTAACCAATTTTCGTGGACTTTTTTTTTAATTATAAATTTTTGCTTCATCATTTTATATTTGGCGAAACAAATTTGAAATACGTCACCAAATTAAACTCCTAATCGTGCCCTCTGAAAATAGATTGTTATTAAACCATCTCCTTAATTATCGTCCAAAAGGTGAATATATAATCAATATATAGTTTTTGTTTTCGGTATTACGTCCAAGAATTATATTTCGATTTCCTATGTGATGAAAATTTCTCCATTGGTTTATTATTTTATCAAATGATGTTCCAAGAGGTAGATCAAGTTATAGTCATCTATTTTCAAACTGCGTTTAAATCTCAGAAATAGTGAATACAAGTTAACACTTCAAAAATATATCCCACAAATCATATTCGGGGTTTCAATTTCCATCCAGAATATTTACTATTAGGTAAAGAGTGGAAAAGGGCCTGGCTAATATTTATGGATTGTATGTTAATTTTTTTTACCATATGGCTTGTATGTTAATTTTTTTATTAAATTTAGTACTTTAATATCAATGAACGTATTTTAATAATGATTTCATTAACAAGTGTATTGAGTAGCTAGTTCTTGCCATTTTGGTTATATAATTTTTTATTTAAAAATTATAATATATATATATTTATGGATAAAGCGGGTACTTAGCACATGTTTATGTTTTAACGATGAATATTAGCAAGGTCAAATCAACGAAATAAAATTGGTTTCGAGCCCCTTTGTATGTCAAATGTTTATGGTGTTGAGATTTGGTAGCTAGGGAAGTATTCCAAGCCCTAGGTTCGGGGTTTGGTGGTTGAAGCGCCACAAAAGGGCTTTGTGGGCTTGGAACCCAAGTGTGGGCTTTGCACCCAGGTATGTGGGTGTGAATCTGTGAGGATTTTTGGACATGTGATGATTTGAGTTGACAGAGGACCCCGAGAACAATTGGGAGCAATGAAAGTCACTCAAATATGAGGTTTAGAAGTGGAGATTTTTTTTATTTTTTTTTGTAATTGGTAGGTTTTGTGGCACCTACAGCAGGCCGACTTGGTGTGTTAGAGTGCCACAAGTCATGTTGAATGAAGCCCATATTATGTGTATAAATTATAGAGAGATGAGAGGCATTTCTCACTGTCCAAGTGCATCCATTCATAGAGAATATATATCTGAGGAAGCCAAGTTAGAAAGAGAGGTTGGACAAGCTTGTTTGGGGTTGTTTGAGTGGGTTTGTGTGTCTCTTACAGGGTTGAAGTCCTACAAGAGGTTGTTGCATCCGTTGAGGGTAGTTTTGGTGATATTTTGGGACTGTTTGTGATGGAATCTCTCTCCTAGAAGTAGACCACAATCTTTAGAGGAAGCTACATGCAGGTCACATGCCTTATTTTCCTTAGAATAGGGGGCCGAGAGGTTTTTTATGGCTACAAGTGAATCACAGGCCTAATCCCCTTGAAGATGGTAGGTCGTGAGGCATATTTGAGGGTTGGAAATAACCCAGGACAACAAAGGAAAGTGGGAAAATTTGTTTTGAGGGAGGTTGCAATCAAGGAAGAGGTCTTGGAACAATGAAAGATGGTTGTAGTAGCTTGCCAAAAAGCCCTAACCAGAACACCAAACTTGAAACTGTAGTGCCATCAACCCTTAAAGATGAAAGGTATGTGTTATTATTAATGTATTTGTATTGGATTGGATGCTAGTGGATGAGGTGATAGTGTGGACATTGTATTGGGAATTTGTGGACTGTTGGATGATAGCGTGAGAGTACCCAAGTGGAGCCCTAAGTTCAGTGCCTTGATGGACTGAACGCTGCTAGGAGTGGCAATTGTTGTAGCTCAAGGTTTGGCCAGCCGGATGAGCAATTTGGTATAGCTCGTGTTCATCATTGGAGAAGTGACATTCAATGGTGATAGGTGGTAACCCTCCTGCCCTATGTTAGTATTCACTGGAGCAGCGCAGGAAGACTATAGTGGGAAGAAGTCCATAAGTAGTTAAGGAGAAACAATGGGAAGTTTAGAGTTCCTCACAAACAGAGTTGTGAATAACTCGACCGAAATCTCAATGTGTTAGTGCTTTGATGGACTAACGATCAATGAGAGAGTTGTTGGCTTAAGGGGGCCTGACCCAGGTTCAGAGTTGTTTGTGCCAACCAACAAAACCTTAACTGTTGGCCCTTTCGGCAACAACCTGCATAGCATAGGCTACAGTCTCACCCGAAGTAGTATTGGGGGATGCTAGAACCAACTTTCTGCATCCAGAGACAGTGTGATAAGTGGTCTTAAGCCCTTGTCACTCAGATCTGCCTTCGCGCAGATCTATGTATTTTTATGGATCGCTACTACAACTATAAGGAAAAGGCTTCTAGACCTTCACAAAGGTCTACGATCATACTTTATAAACCTAAAAGAAGCAAACTTGCCCCTTTCGTGCACTATATGGTAACCCTAGATCTGCCTCTGCGCAGATCTATCTAATTTAACAGAAATCATAACATATTTGACCATTATCTTCATGGAAACAAACTATTACTTAGATCATGTATAGCTATTAAAGATTCAATAGATTCGCACAACAATTATACTTCACTTCACAAAAAACAGATCATTAAGCCATAATGCATAACTTGAACTGAAATAAGAATAATACACAAAGGCAAGATATTTGTTCCAAAATCAGTCTTTATCAAGTTCAACGTTCAATTTACATACTTTTCCACCCTGCGCACCCAACTAAGGGGCCCACGCACTCAGTTGCGAACTTGCCAAGGTCTTTGTGTACTCTATTGCAGGAGCCTTCCCCTTTCTCCTAAGTATAGGAAACAGAGCTTTTCTACCTTAGCACTTGCCCAAAACACTAATCTTCTCCCTTAGATCCCTCCTTAGACTCACTATGACTCAACTATATATAGCTTTTTCAATACAATACCATGGCCTACAAACCATGGGTGAGTCTCAAAACCGGCCTATCACGTACCCAAACAAGGGGCTAAAGCCCCTTTGACTCCTACTTAGTTGTGCACTCCATTTCCACATTCCGCCTTTTACAAAATCTTTCTCAAAAATTGGTTAAACTAACCCAAAATTGACCCTGGGGACCCTATCCTAACAGGTCCCCAACACAAATATGGTGACTCACCCTCGAGTCACTCTGCAGATGTCACTGAACTCTACCTGCAATGTTGCTACATCATCAGAACTCTGCACCGTGGCCTGCTGCACTTCCTCTACCAGCTTTTTTGTCGTCGGGCCTTCTGCTACTAGGTGCATCGTTCTTTATGTCTGTTGTGGTGTCTTTAACTTTTCCAGAAGTGACAGAGTAAGCCGAAAAACTTCCTCTGTCCATGGTTGTAGTCTGGCTTTGAGAAGGGCCTCTTTCCTCTGTAGATCTTCAATATGTGATTGCAGCTGCTTGCCTTCCTACAATCACGCAAGATGTTGGACTAGCGCCAAAGTGTGCGCATTCACCTTGACTTCAGCAAAGCTATGTTGTGTCTCTCAGATATCTTTGTTAATCTGCTACAGGTTTGGGTCCTCCTACAGAGTTGTCCATAACTCCATATCCTGCTCGAAAATCAACGTGCACCCTGTGACGACTGTATCCAAAGTGCTCATTCTTTCCCTAATAGCTACTCCGCGTTTCTCCCAGACCTCCAGCAAAGTGGTTGGTTGTAACTTCAATTGTAGCCCTGAGATCTTCATCTGAAAGTCAAACGTGACTTTGTCGATCTCATCCTTGGACATGCGGACCACAGCACCCAATTTCCTGATTTTTTCTGTAGCTGCGGCATCATCCAAAATGTTTAACTCTAGAAGTGAATTGCACGCCTTTGTGATTGTTGTCTCCAAGCTCTGACTTCATGCTTGCAACTCTTCCTTTCTTTTAGAGCCTGAGCTTTCTCCGCAAACATCTGCTTGTTCTTTACTTTGAATTCACTGATCACTGTAAGTGTGTGCTGCTCTCTGATCTTAAGCTCATCCGACAGCCCTTGATGCAGCGCATGGAGAGTCTGAAGCGACAACGCAGCCAAGTTCACCTGAATGTCTCTAACTGTGCTCAACACAACGCGGTCTTCCTTGGATTCCGCACAGACTGATCCTGCTGGTAAGGGTATGACGCTGAGGTCCAAAGTCTGTTCCAACTCTACTACTTTCTCGCTCCCTTGCACTAGGCTCGCTTGCACCCAGCTCGCTTTCCCAACGCTTGCTTGAATTCAGCCTGTTTGGATCTAAAGCTCGCGTAGATCCTTCTAGACACTCCCTAGCGTCTGCATATACTGTTGTTCAAATTTCTACCACAACTTTGTTGTGGTGTCTCTTACCTTGTTGCCAATCTCATCTAGATCCCCTTTTGTGAGTATCATCGGGTCAATGAGTGCTTGTTTATCAGATTTGTGCTTTTTCCTTGGCCCGGTAGCTGTCTTCTTATCGTACTTCCTCAATGTGAAGGGAGTGCTCTACTCCTCTCTAACATCTCTGCCCTGCTTCGACAATTCTTGCTCTCTGATATGTTGGGAAGTCAATGCTTCAACTTCCTCTGTGCCAGTGCATTCAACCTCAGCACACTCTTTTTCTACAGTTGCCTTAGCAGAACCTTCTTTCTTCTTTTGTTCGGCCAATGCTCACGTGACCTTTTGTGCTACCTCTTTTCACTTTTGCATAGTTGTTGTCTGTACAATAGATCTCTCTACACCCTTACTGGTACCTGCTCCAACCTCCGTGGGTTCACGCCACTCTGGTGGCCAACTGCCCACAATATCCTACACATCTATTTATGAGACTAAGTATGGCAGCTTGCGCCATATATGCTTAGGGTCCTTCTTCACCCTGATTGATACATTGTGGAAATCGGCCTTGAACTCTGCGAAGGCCCTCAGCTGCTTGAACAAGGTTGGGGACAACCTTGGCCGCGAAGTTATTACTGTGGGAAGATCCATTTCCACTAATATCCAGAAAATATTTGATTCTTTGTTCCTCTCTGGATCCTTTTTTGACCATAGCGAAGCGAATTTCGCTACCTCTGGTAACTCTTCCGACTACGGAGGAAACTGACTATCCTCTGGCAAGCACCACGCTACTACGACAATGAGCAACAGGAGCCATGCATAATGAAAGGGCTTACTGTCCTCCTATGCTTCGTAACAATTCGTGAGGAATTCCTTGCACAAATATTGTGCCCAGTCATATTGTACTCCCTTCATGCATTGGGCAACCAATGACACTACTGGCGTTGGAACTTCGTCCACGTGAAATTTCCTCATAATTTTCCCTACTAAGATTTGGGTGGAAAACTGCACCAACTGGTCCTGAATGGAATATCCATGTGACTTCTTAATTAAACCAAATTCAGCCTTCATCTTTTCTGCCAGTTCCTTTTCTCCACTTTTCCCTCCAAACTCCTTAGCAGGGTCCGCTCCTTTATAGGGAAGCTTTGTAACCTGATGGACAAGCATATCCATGATTGGGATGGGTTCGCCGAGCCATAAGCACCCATCATGCACTAGTGCAAGCATTTGGCGCACACACATAATGTTGATAATGGACCTATGAAAATGTGGTATGTAGAGCATGTGTAACAACTTGGCCTACTCAACACCTCTGACCCATTTCATAGGTTCTAGCCGCGTAACCCTAGTTTCTTTGTAATAGATCTTCTTCATGTATTTGTGAGTAGCCAAATGAGGGAATTTCTCATGGTACGCAAGATCCCAATCCTCCGTCTTTAGCACCAGAATGTGCACTAAGACCACGCCTTCAAATTCAACCTGTTCTGGTAATAGAGGCATTGAGACCATAAACTTTCCGAAATCAGGGTCTTTCGTTACTTTTGTCTTTCCTTTCCGCGGAGGGATATACTCTGGGAGCCGTGTAAGAGGCTCGCCCTCCTCATCATCTAACTCTTCCACTCCTTGGAATTCTTCTTCCTCCAGGTCCACAATTTTCTCTGGCTGCTTATTATTCTCTCCTTCTGCCAAACCTCCTGGTTCTTCCTTGGTGAATGTATCACTGGTGTAGGTTTCTTCTGCTTCTCTTTTGAAGTTGATTGCTTCGGCTTAGGCAACCTCCATGTTGTAGGCATAGCAGGTGCAGGTTCCATAGATACAACCTTAGGCCCTTCCGCTTGAGAAACAACGGCTACAGAACTGGCTGGCGCAGACATTTTGGCAAGGATGATCTTTTGGTTCCATTGAGGTAAGGTTGCAAATATTAGGCTTGAAGCTAAATCTTCCCAAAACTATCAACTCATATACTTAAAAAAACAAAGCTCATAGACAATTCTCAGAATGCAGAGTGTTCTTCAGTGGACCAAATTGTCCAATTTATAGGGGGTTTTGAATTCAAATCCGACGTTCCCTCCAATTTATGATCATAAATGCATTTTTGGCAGTAGATCTCTAAATATTTTCACCATAAATGGTGCCTACCCGCTTCTCTTAACGAAATTTTTTCCATCAAATCATGAATAGTGACTCCAACAGCTGCTTTTGGACCCATCTGCGTGGTACCGTCCTCCATGGCGCAGCTCATCCAATGCATCTTCACCTGTAGCACTCCTTTCTTTCATCGCACAGCCTCCCTACTGTGTTTTTCTCTTCTTCAAGAAGCGTAGCTGATAGTCCCGCAATCTCTTGCAACTACCTGCATTACTAAGACTGTCTTGCTACTATATAGTCATTGAGTAGGGGCAGGATCCCCAGTATACAACTTTAGCCTACTTCCATTCACTTCCCCAGGAATGGTTCCCCATTCAGCGCCGCGAGCTAAACTGTGCCATCATTCATGATCTCCTTAACAACATATGGCCCCAACCAATGCATTTGAAATTTCTCTGGAAATTTTGTGAACTTGTTGTCATATAGAAGCACTAAATCATCTATCTTAAAAGTACACAACTCAATATGCCTATCGTGTCATGCTTTCTCATTTGCACTCGTTGGTGAAATCCTGCAAGAAAGTGATCCTCTTCTAACTCTATTAGCTGCTCGAACCGTTCCTCCAAGGTCTTGCTATTCGACATCTCTGTCAAAGCTACAATACGCAAACTTGACACAATATACTCCAAAGGCATCATTGCTTCAATCCCATAGACCAACTTAAATGGTGTTTGTCCTGTCAACTTCTTATAGGTTATCCTATAGGCCCATAACACTACTGGGACACACATATCCCAGTCATTCCTTTGTGCGTTACAGATCTTTGTCAACGTATTCTCCAAGATTTTGTTAAATGCTTCCACTGTTCCATTTGCCTGCGGGTGATAGGGCATGCTCTTTTGATGATACACCTGGAATTCCTCAAGCATCCAATTGATCATTTCATTCAAGAAATGTGTACCAGTATCACTCATCAATATGTTAGGGCATCCAATTTGTGTTAAGACATATTCAAACAAAAGCTTCGAAGTGGTGGAAGTGGTACAATCCTTCACTGGCCGCGGTTCTGCCCATCTAGTTAAATACTCTGTTGCAGCAATGATATACCACGTGCCCGTCTTCTTCCCTAGTGGTTGTATTGGACCTATGAATTCAATAACCCATTTATCAAATACCTACAACAAAACCTAAGATTTAAAGGCAACTCATCTCTTCGTGAAGGCTTTCTTGTCGCTTGGCAAGCATCAGACGCCTTGTAATATGCCTTAGAATCCTTATGTAATGTCGGCCACCATAACCTAGCATGAAAAATCTTCTGCGTATTCACCTTTCCTGCGTAGTGACCTCCTACCACTCCTCCACGTGCTTCAACGAGGACACTAGTGCGTTCAAACTCGGGAACATACCTTCATAGTATTTCATATGTTCCCATATTATACAAGTGACCCACAATTATTGAGAAATCCGCAGAGCAAACTACTAATTCCTTCTTTTGTTGAGTAGAATAGCCTTCTGGAGTTGTACCCGTGGTTAAAAACTGAATGATATCAGCAATATGATCATCTGCGATGCGCACCACAAAGAGTTGTGCATCTGGCAGTCCTTCCTCCAAACTATTTGGTTCTTCGCCTGTTTCAATCCATGACAGATGGTCAGGTCCTGCATTCAACCTTCTAGGTTTCACAATCACTTCAAAGTCATATTCCTAAAACAACAATAACCATCGACAGATCTTCCCCCCCAACGCAGGCTTATTGACCAAGTACTTCAGCACGGAGTGATCTGTATATATTCTAAAGTGTCCACCCAACAAATAATTCTAAATTTTTGCAGCATGTAGACCATTGCCAGCCCTTCGCACTTTGTAGTGGAGTAATTCTTCTTAGCTTTGGAAAAAAAATTTCTTGCGAAGGCTATCAGATGATAAATTTTTTCTTCACCTGCTTGTGTTAATACTACACCTAGCGCAATGCAAGAGGTATCTACATGCACATGGAATTCTTTCTTCCAGTCTGGAAACACCAAAATAGGCGTTGTTACCATCTTTTCCTTCAAGAAATCCAGACTGCGCTGACAGTCTTCATCCCAGCAAAACATCGCATCTTTCTTCAATAATTTTTCCATCAGCGCGATTATCTGAGCATATGCCTTGATAAAATTTCTATAATACACAATGTGCCCCATTGTCTCATGCAACTATTTTACATTCCTAGGAGCTTCCCAGTTCACATTCACAGTGATCTTCGCAGGGTCTATCATCAGTCCCTACTTACATACAACATGGCTGAGCAAGATTCCAAAGGGCACACAGAATATTTACTTCTTCAAATTCAGCGTGATCTGATATCTTCGACATGTATCCAGCATAAGGCATAGGCTCGCAACATGGTGCTTCACCAACCCAAACACGCTTTAATCATCAAAATAGACTTCCAGAAATTTGTGAATAATTCCTTGAACGTCGGGATTACTACTCGGGAAAAAATTGTAGGTACGTTCTTCAATCCGAATGACATTACTGTATATTGAAAGCAACCCCACTCTGTTGCAAAGGTAGTCTTTCTTAGATCTTCCGACGTGATCTTTATTTGATGATATCCTGAAAAGCCATCAGTAAACAGATAAGCCTCCTATCTGCCAACATTCTCTAATACTTCATCTGTAAGTGTTGGAAATGGATCATGCATGCATGCATCATTCAACTTTCTTAGATCTACACATATTCAGATTTTGCCTTTTTGTTTCTTCTCTTAGACCACCATTGGGCTTACCCATTAGGATTCTTCTACTCGTTCAATAATACCGACATCCAACATCTTATCCAGTTCTTGGCGCACCTTTTCTTTATACTTCAAATTTAGTCAATAAGGTCTCTTCTTGACAGGCTTCACATCTGGCTTCAACGTAATCTTCATAACACCTAAATATCCAATGATCCCCTTCAAATTCGAAAACTTTGTGGAGAATAAATCCTGGTACTCACGCAATGGTTTGGCCACCTTATCAACCATATCTTCATCCCAATAGTCTCCTATCTTCGCAAACTTAGCAACTGCTTTAGATCCAATATTTACTTGTCTAGTTTTCAAAGGTTCTGATATATCCAAGTTTACAGCTTTCGGTCCTTTGACTTTGCATTATCTTTATGTCTCTAGAATGTTAATATTTCATGGGTCTTCTTCTTCCTCTTCAACAGTCACATTGTAACACTCCAGCACATGGCATGGTTGTGTACTCCAATCCGGCTAAGCCCATTCTACTGCTTCCTCGGATGTTCTGAATATAGCTACTCTTATCTCCTAGAGCACTTCATCAATGCACTCAAACCCATCCTCAAAACTGGAAGTTAATAAGAAACTCTCCCTTAAGATGTCCCATTCAGTTGTTCCATGGCAAAGCTCTGTCTCCAAATACCAGTTCATTGGAATTGTATCTAAGGTATGACAGAAAATGTGCACCCATTCTGGCTGTGGTTTTGTTCCCTAGACCTTAGTCCATCATGTCAAATGATCACACAAATCATCCTTCCCACTGTATTTTTCTGTCATCTAGGTGTTAACGTATCCAAACCTTAATTTCATCATCCTTCTGTATTATTTCCATCTAGCGAAGCTTTCCTTGTGCGTATTTTTTTGTGCACATGTGAAGTATTTATTCGAATTGGATCTACATTACAATAATTGTCTATCAACTCAAGTTATATAAGGGTTGACACATGCAAGGTTTGATGCCATTGACAAAATAGGAGAGATGGTTGATAGCATGAAGTGCCCCATGCCAACCTATAATAACATAGTACTCTTAATGTAAACATGGGGAATGTAAATGCATGAAAATAAAATATGTTTTAAAAAGGTGAAAAGGAAAAAATAGATTCAACATTTTTTTTTTAATTCTTTAGACTTTTGTAACCATATTTCTAGACCTAGATGTTTGGATCCAAGATTTTCTTTAATCATCTTTTATCATTCCTTCCACATTCTAGATTCCAGATATCAAGTCATACAAACTCTCCCTATTCCTCAATCAATGTTCCATTTGGGTGCATGTAGCATGCTACTTAATGCGGCCTTATCTTGACAAGGTCATCACACACACCTTGAATATTCATACGTCGCAAATAACCTTCCCATTTATGTGTCTGATTATGTGGCATCCAAGATTTAGGTTTAATTTTATGTTGATTTTGCATTTTTTCAAATTTGTGAATATCTATCTCTACAAGTCTTGTTAAATTTAGATATCTAGACTTTATTGCCTACTAACTCACCCTTCTAAACTACCTTGACCATACGCCGACTCAACACCACCTCTCATCTTAACTACTATGTATTCTTCATGTCATTAGTGTTTATCCTACATGGTGGCCATGTGGCACTAATTTGGCCATTCTACGTGGCATCAAACTTGTGGATGTAACATATCCAACCCCATTTATACCATATATCGGGTACAAGGTATCAAAAAATGTTCATCTTTATGGTTCAACTCAAAACTCTATTTTCATATCATCATTACCTTATACTTATTGAGAGATTTTGAGCAATACAAATTTAAAAAAAATTGAATTTTGAATCATGTATCTATAATAATTTGAAGAGTTTTTCCCTTAACACCAAGATTTAATCACCTTATATTTAACTAAGTTAATCTTTAATTAATGAAATGTATTTACATCAATATAATTATATTAATTTAATAATTTTATTATTGTGATACATTTAATTAACACCATGATAAATTACCCATACAAACAATTAAAAAGCCTGATGGTTTCATCACCAACAATGAAATCCAAAATTTACCAACTCAAAACATTTCACCACTCATGAAGTCAATCTCCTAACTTTTTGCTAACCTCCAATGATCTCATTAGTCATTGTTAAAATCCAAAGTGTTAGCAAAGTGAAACCTAACATATTTAGATCACTAATGGAGTCAAACTTATAAATTTTGGTTGAACTCGATGACCTCATCAACCATAGGCTAAATTTGATGTGTTACCACAGTGAAACCCAAAATATTTTGTGTCAATGGAGTCAAACTCTTGAATTTTCATTGACTGACAACCATAGGCTAAATTTGATATGTTATCTTTCGGTAACTTTATTAAATCCACCGAATCCCCCATGGTATTATCAACCATTCACAAAATCTAACATTTTAACCTCATAAAAGCTTCGCGAGTTCTCCAAACTCTAAATGGAATAACCCAAAATTCCCTTCTCATTAAGATATGGGAAATTCATGAACGTAAATTACTATATACATACATATAATCTCATGTACTTAAAGAATTAAAAAAAATTCTCCATGGAATGAATTATTACCAGAATTTATGACATTCAACTAGAATTCTTACCCATATTCTCTAACCTAAAATTTATGCAAACAATGCTCCATATATATGAGAACTTATAGAGCTGGAGATTCAAAACTAGTACTGAGGAAAAATGAGATTTCCCACATACTTCATACTCATATAAATAAGCATAATAATTTAAGAAATACTTTGCATCCAAATAAGTGTGAATCAAATGTAAATGTGCAGTACACTTACCAAGAGTTATTGTTCACCAAAATTTAAAGTTATCAGAAGTTATTTCCCACTAAAATTTATGCATTTTTTTTGCACGTTTTGCACTTGGTGGGAGTAATTTGATGTTTGAAGTAGAGAAATTAATTGCATAATTCTCCTACCCAAATTTATTGAAAAAAGTTCATATCAACAATTTCTCACTATTAGAAATAGAAAAATAAAAAATTACAACCTTTGCACTTCCCTCGTAGTAACCAAGTTTTCTACCAAATTTACCCTGCCTCCATTCATCATACTATCCCTTGGTATATAATAGATATTTGCATACTAGCTTTGGTTATTTCAAAAGTCAAATTTCACGTGATTTTTTGGGAAAACAAGATTTTTTTAGAGGAGGCAAATTTGTTCTCATTAAAGTTGTCATGGAGAGTATTTTGGTATATTGTATTAAAAAATGTAGCAAGAAAGGCTCAATTTGACTTTAGACTCAGTCAAATTGAGTAAATTGAATTTAAATATAAGCAGGACAATTTGGAGGTAGTTAACTAGTGTTAAATGGCTCTTGTCACTCAGATAGCTCAATAAATTCAAGTTAGGGGCTTGGAGTTTAGTTATGCATGTGTTCATTGCTAAATTCTAGCAATCTAGCTCAGTTATTTTCAGTTGTATTCAGTTAACCGACCTCTAACTATTGATAGATTCATTTGAAGGTCAATTGTGCAGTGGGAAAATAGTATAACTTAGAGATCTGTCAGTTAACTAATAAATCATCCCAAAGCAGCTAATGCATGCATGGAATTTGAATTTCTCAGCTAAAGTGGAGGAGACAAGGACAATGAAATATGAGTTGTATACTAGTTTGAATGTACAATTGTTGCATGCAATCAAGAGATCAATCCTTGGGAATTGCACAAGAAAATAAGAGGAAATTCCTATATTTTAGGAGCTAATTTCCTCAATGATTGCGCAAGGAAATAGGAGGCTAGATGAGCAGATAATTGGCTAAGTGTTGACCAAAGTTTCTCATTCAACAAAGAGAACAATTATTCTTTTGTAGGTTATGCTTAGACCTGGAGCAAGCAATTGTAATAGTTTCTCTATTCAACTGATTAATGAAAAGAGGCTTGAGGGGTTTTTCCCAGTTGGGTTCCCCTAGAAATCATTGTGTACTTACATTTTTTGCTTGTTGCATGTTTATGCATGTTGTTCTAAATTGTGATTTCCATTCCATAGATCAATAGAGTAGAATTGTGTCTCTTGTTTTTCAGTTTTAAATCTCGAGCAATTGTAATTTATATCAAATTTCTATATGGTATAAGAGCCCTAAAATCACATTAGAATCCATGTTTTGAACTTCTCAGGAATTTCGAATTTGCAGCTTCAATGCAACAATTTTTTCTTTAGGATTGGGAGAATGTCTTTCAACATACTGAGATTGGAGTATGCCTTGGAGGGTAGCTCAAAAATCATAGCATGGAAGGATCAAATGGAAGTAGTGCTTGATGATAATGGTGTGTTAGAATATGTTAAAAATAACATTGCAAAACCCTACCAATATGATACACAACAATTAGCCCAATGGAAGAAGGATTTTGCAAAGACCAGGAGAATTCTTCTGGAAGGAGTGAGAGACCATGTGGTCTCAAATGTCCCCTGGAAAAGAGACACCATTCGCTATGTGGAAGACTATGACTGAGTTATTCAAAAATAACAATGACCACATAAAATTGGCCCTTAAAGGCAAACTTTGAAACATTAGGATGAAGACGAATGATACCATCCCACAATATATTTCCAGATTTACTAAAGTTCGTGATGAGCTTGGAGGGATTAGGGTGAATGTTGCAGAATATGACCTGGTGAGCCTAACTCTTCTAGGAATTCCAAATTCCTAATACAACTACCATGACTCATTGAATGGAATGGAAAAATTACCAAATTAGGAAATGTTGTGGTTTGATTTGGTTCAATAAGAGTTCAGGAGAAATACCAAAGACAGAACATCATCCAAAGGAGAGGATGAAGAGAATTTTGCATTGGTTGGAAAGGGGAAGAAGAGAAAAGGAAAGAAGCCCCAAAGAAAACTTGAATCCAGCCAAAATAATGGCAAGAAGAAAGACTTGAGCAAGATAATGTTTCCACTGCCACAAATACAGGAACTATGCAACTAAATCTCTACACAAGAATTCTACTGAGAAGCCTTTAGGAGGAGGAGGAGGTGAAGCAGTGGCTTCATAATTCGAACTAGACTTCACCTTAATAGCATGCATGACCAACACTGTTATGGGGAGTGTGTGGTGCCTTGATCCCAGTGCCTCGTTCCATATGATAGGGTGCAACGAGTTTTTCAGTATCCTGGAGGAGAAGGATCTCTAGATGCATATCGAAATGGGGGTTGACGAGAGGTACAATGCTACAAGAATTGGTACTGCCACCTTTGAGAGGGAGAAAGCCTCTCCTCTTTGATGTTTGTACTTGGGCTAAAGACGAACCTGGTCTTTGTAGCATTGTAGCAGTATTGGAGGATAGAGGTTATGCTATTATTTTCAATAAAGGAAAAACCTTAATGTTTGTAAATTTCCATGGCAATGATCTTGAAACTGTGATGTCGGAAATTGCTACACAATAGACATTTTTTTGTCAACGTTTCAAGTCTAAACCAAAACCCATTGTCAGGGAAAAGGTCGAGAAGAAGCAAATGAAAAACATATAATAAATAGAGAATCTGCAATGAAAATGACTAATAAAATAAGATTAATTTAATTAATATTGATAAAAAATTAGAATTAGAATTAATATATCTAAATATTAATTAAATGAATTACTTTAAATATTGAGTTGCATGTTTTAATTTGAATAGAAGTTTGTATGTATTAATTAAATTAAATCCTATTGATTTGAATAGTATTAATTTTAAATTAATTAATATATTTAAATATCAATAACATATATATTAATTTAAATGTAAGTTGAATGTAATATAAGTTAAATGTAAAATCAACATGTTAAATATTTATAAATTATTTAGGAATAGTTATATTAGAATTTGTAACGTTTTTAATTGGTTTACGATATTAATGGTTTATATTATTAATTAAGCTAGTTTTAAGTTAATTAATTAATGAAATAAATTATTTAAATTATGTTATGCCTTAATTAATATCATTAATAATAAATTATATTAATTAAGGAATAGAAGGAGGAGAGGTGGTTAAGGAATGAGGATTGGTCACAAATTGGTGATTATAGTTTTGTGTGAGCAGGGGATCCAACTCCTACTGAATTTAATGCCACTGTTTTTGTTGAGATTGTTAGGATGCTTCATGATTTCTAGAGCTTCATGCATCTTTCTTTTATAATAATGGTTTTCCTAAGAGATTATTTCCATGTCTTCCAGGAAAACAAGGTGATTGGTCTTAGAAGAATGCTCGGCATGTGTTGAGGATTTAATTCTCCCTTTCCTGATATTTACAACATGTTCCTTAGTTTAATTTTGAAGGATCGTGTCTCTCCAATGTAACATTTACATTGGAGATCCTTCAAAATCAGACTTAAGGAACATGTTGCAGATATCAAGAAAGGGAGAATTAGATCCTCAACACTTACCGAGCATTCTTCTAAGACCAACCACCTTGTTTTCCTAGAAGATGTGGAAATAATCTCTAGGGAAAACCATTATTATAAAATAAAGATGCGTTAAGCTTTGGACATCATGAAGCATCCCAACAATCTCAACAGAGACAATGGGATTGAAGTCATCAGGAGTTGGATCCCCTGCTCACACAAAGCTATAATATCCAATCTGTGACCAATCCTCATTCCTTAGCCACCTCTCCCCCTTCTATTCCATAATTAATATAATTGACTATTAGTGATATTAATTAAGGAATAAAAGAATTTAAATAATTTTATTTGATTAATTAATTAACTTAAAACTAGCTTAATTGATAGCATAAACCATTAATAACTTAAAAAAAAAAAAAAATTAAAAACATTACAAATTATAATATAACTATTCCTAAATAATTTATAATAAGTAAACATATTAATTTTACAGTGAAATTGTATTTAAAGTAATATATATGTGTTTGATATTTAAATATATTTAAATCAATAAATTAAAAATTGTAAGCTTCGTAGGACTACATCTTCATCATGTCCAATATATCACCCTGATAGGGGCGGGGAATTGAACTTACATTAAGGAGTGTCTTAACAAAGCATCTAATCATCATCTATCTAGAACCCCATAGACATATTTAGATTAATATTTAAATATATTAATATATTTAAATTTTATTTAAAATATATTAATATATATTAATTAATTTAAATTAAGCATATTCAATCAATATATTTAAATTAATAAAATACATACAACTTATATTCAAAGTAAACCTACAACTCATATTTAGATTAATATATATTCAAATTAATTAATTATAATTAGTTATTTAGATATACTAATTTCTAATTTCAATTTTTATTAATATTAATTAAATTAATCTTATTCTGTTAGCCATTTTCATTGCACGCTCTCTCTATTTATTATACATTTTTCATTTGATTCTTTTTTACCTTCGTTCTGGCGATAGGTCTTGGTTTGCACTCGAAACATCGACAATAAAAATGTCTACTGTGGAGCAATTTTTGACATCACAGTTTAAAGGGAAAGCCTTTTGGAGACACATAACTATCAGGAAAGTGAAACAGATTAGGGTTCGAGTGAAGAACCTATACAAACTTGAGGTGGGAGAACTCTAACACAAGAGATTGGATTATCTAGACCATGGTGCCTTAAAAATCATCTAGCAAATTACCACCGGTCTCCCTAAAGGCTCCCTTGACCAACAAGATGTATGCAAGGGTTTCACATTGGGGAAATATGTCAAATCTAGTTTCCATGACTAAGATAACAGACCTGATGCAATCTTGGAGTGAGTCCACTCTGATATATGTGGACCCTTTTCTACAACCTCCACATCAAAACATAAGTACTATGTTATTTTTATTGATGATTTCTCTAGAAAATATTGGATTTTCTTCATGTGGAAGAAGGATGAAGTTTTCTAAAAAATTGTTGAATTGAAGGCATTGGTTGAGAAGGAGACTGGGAAGAAGGTGAGGGCTCTCAGGAGCGACAATGGAGGTGAATTTGTTTCACATGTCTTCAATTCTTTTTGTGCAAAAGAAGGTATTCGAGGAGAACTGATAGCACCCCATAACCAATAGCATAATCAGTTAGGTGAAAGGGAGAACAAAAGTGTAGTGGGAGAAACAAGAGCCATGTTGCATGATCAAGGGCTACCATTACATCTATGCGAATAAGCATGCAACACTACAGTCTAATTGCAGAACCAGAGCTTCATAGAATACTTGGTATGATCACATCGGAAGAAGCTCTATATGGAGAAACACTGATGTGTCTCATTTTAGAATTTTTGGAGCTTCAGTTTATAATCATGTCTCCAAGGATTCGAGGAAGAAACTTAAGCCTACTACAAACTTGAGAGTTTTTGTAGGCTACACCAAAACTCCATATAATTACTAGATGTATTTACCTTCACTAGGGATGACAGTTGTGAGGAGAGATGTCAAGTTCGATGAGGAGAAGACTATGATATGCTCTCTCGAACGAGAGCTGAGTATCCCACTAGGGAAGAAGCTTCTATCTCCAAAGGAGTAGCCTTAGGATGATCTTCAGGAGGTTGTGGAGCAACCACATGCAGTGAACCAGACAAGAGGTAGAGTGGAGGCACCCACTCAACTAGAATCTTCCAGAGAGGGGAGAAAGAGAACCATAGAAGTTGACAGATTGTTGCAGGATTCTACGGAGAATGTGGGAGCCCCTACATTACAAGGCAAGCAGAGGAGGTCACCTGATAGGTACACTAGGTTACATGGCTCTCATGACAGAGCTCATTGAGACAAAGCTTTCTTCATTTGAGGAAGCAGTTTCTCAACCTATTTGCGTTGATGCCATGGTGGAAGAATATGAATCCATCATGAAGAAAAATTTATGGGAGGTGGTGCCGAGACCATAAGGGAAACCAATGGTTGGTTCCAAATAGATATACAAAGTGAAGCATGTCGTTTATGGGAGCATCGATAAGTACAAGGTCATATTTGTGGCCAAAGGATTCAGGTACAGGGGGTGAACTATGATTAAAAGTTTGCAATGGCAACAAGATATTCCTCAATCATATCCATTCTAGCATTGGCTACACAAATGGGGTCGAAAATCTACCAGATGGGTGTGAAGAGCGCCTTTCTCAATGGTGTTGTTGAGGAGGAAATTTACATAGAGAAGCCAGAAGGATTTGAGACATATGATCAAGAGTCACATGTGTGCAAACTCGGGAGAGCAATGATGGTCTCAAACAAGCACCTCGAGCATGGTACACTCGGATCAACAATTATCTTAGTGGATTGGGCTTCACCAAAAGTTAAGCAAATGCAAACCTATGTCACATTGTGGTAGATGGTAAGTTGCTTATTCTTGTTTTGCATGTTGATGATTCAATATTGATAGGTGATATGAAGCTAATATTCTCTTCAAAATACAATCTTGCAAGGGAGTTTGAGATGAAATACATGGTCTTCATGCATTACTTCCTCGGGCTAGAAGTATGACAAGGTGATGGTGAATTTTTTGTGTCTCAGGGGAAGTATGCCTTTGAAATACTTCAGAGATTTCACATCGAGAATTGTATGCCCATGGACACACATCTAGCTACAAACTAGAGGTAGGAGAATGCCACTTCAGGTGAAGAGGTTTATGTTACCATTTACAGGAAGCTTGTGGGGTCTTTGATGTATCTTATGAACACATGACCTGACATGTGCTATGTAGCAAACCAGCTAAGTCAAGCTATGGTGAGACCTACAAAGTTGTATTGGAAGGAAAAAAAATCATGTGTTACAGTAACTCAGAGGCACTACGGAGTATGGATTATGGTATAGGAGGACAGAGGGAGTGAATCTCCAAGGCTTCATCAATGCAGATTGGTTAGGGAGTCCATCAGATAGGAAAATTACTTTAGGTGCTATCTTCAATGTTTGGTACACAACTATTTCCTGGTACAACACGAAGCAGAGGTCTGTGGCACTCAACTTATCAGAGGCTGAATACATGGATGCAAGTCAGGTAGCATGTGAGGCCATATGGATGAGGAAAATACTTGTGGGATTTTCAATCAGGAGATGGATCCAATGGTGATATATTGTGATAATAAGAATTGCATTAAGCTCTATGAGAATCTGGTATCTCATGACAGGTCTAAACACATTGATATCTAGTATCATCATTTGTGGGATTGTGTGTAGAGGATAATTATGTTGCTACAATACATTACAACTGAGGAGAAAGATGTTGACATCTTTACAAAGGAATGATCAAGAGGTAAATTCAAATTTCACAGGTGCAGGACAGGGGTGGTTAGAAATCTCTTTCTTGCTAAGACAAAGTGTTAAAAAATGTAGCAAGAAAGGCTCAATTTGACTTTAGCCTTAGTCAAATTGAGTAAATCAAATTTCTACATCAATAGGACAACTTGGAGGTGTTTAACTAGTGTGACATGGCTCTTTCACTCGGTTAGCTCAGTAAATTTGAGTTAGGGGCTTGGAGTTCAGTTATGCATGTGTTCATTGATAAATTCTAGCAATCTTGTTTAGTTATTTTCAGTTGTATTTAGTTAACTAACTTCTAACTATTGATAGAGTTAGTTGAAGGTCAGTTGTGCAGTGGGACAACAATTTAACTCAAATATATGTTAGTTAATTGATCAATCAGCCCAAAATAGCTAATGCATGCATGGAAGTTGAATCGCTTAGCTGAAGTGGAAGAGATAAGGCCAGTGCAACTTGAGTTGTATACTAGTTTGACTGTATAGTTGTTGCATGCTGTTAGAAGATCAATCCTTGGGAATTGTGTAAGAAAATGGGAGGAAATTCATATATTTTAGGAGCTAATTTCCTCAAGTGTTAAACAAGGAAATAGGAGGCTAAATGATCATATAAGTGGCTAAGTGTTGGCCAGAGTTTCTCATTCAATAGAGAGAACAATTATTCTTTTGCAGGTTGTTCTCAGACCTGGAGAAAGAAATTGTAATAGTTTCTTTATTCAATTGATTAATGAAAAGAGGCTTGAGGGGTTTTCCCCAATTGGGTTCTCCTACAAATCACTGTATACCTATGGTTTTTCTTATTGCATGTCTATGCATGTTGTTCTAAATTGTGGTTTCCATGTTGCAGATCAATAGAGTAGAATTGTGTCTCTTGTCTTTCAGTTTGAAATCTTAAGAAGTTGCAATTTCTATCAAATTTCTAAATATTGTTGCTTAATCTCATACATTACAAAGGGTATCCTCACCAAAATTAGGGAAGCATGCTTCCATTTTCTTTGGTCATGAAATAGACATGCTGGAGGCATCCCCCTAGTTAAATGAGAAAGGATTTCTATGCCAAAACCATCCAAGGGTTGGAGTTTCAAAAACATATACACCTTCAACGAAGCACTAGAATAAAAAAGTTATGAAAATTAGCACGTAATTCCTCTCTTTAAGGAAAAACCTTCAAATCCAAATACCTTCCAAACATCTCTTTCCCAAACTAGTTTCATCTCTCAATAAAATCCACTAAAGGCTTAATCTCCTAGAAAGCAATTGTTCTTATCTTTCCACTAATAAGCTCTTGAACAATTTGTCAAGTGAGAAACATCCAATATATTAAATTGGGTCAAAATCCTTGGCTTGGAGTAGGGAAGGAATACACTTTGACAAATAACCTCATGTTCGCCCACGCCTTTCAAGTATCTACACTCTAGTGGATGCCAAGGCACAATCTCCACAAGTGGATGCAAAGAGGAAGGATGGAAAAAAACAATTGATTTGAGTCCCTTGGGTCAAGAAGTTATAGAATGGAAAAGAAACAAAAGACTCTTGTCCTCAAATTTCATCCAAATGAGGAAGGACACAGATGATGAACTAGTTTGGTCCAAGAACCCCCACAATGGGGAATGCATAGACAAACTGGGATATGAAACTCATATTGAGCAACAATTTGTGGACACAAAAATATGGTGTTGCAATTCTCTATGGAAATTACACTTTGACAAATAACCTCATGTTCGCCCACACCTTTCAAGTGTCTACACTCTAGTGGATGCCAAGGCACAATCTCCAAAAGCGGATGCAAAGAGGAAGGATGGAAAAAAACAATTGATTTGAGTCCCTTGGGTCAAGAAGTTATAGAATGCAAAAGAAACAAAAGACTCTTGTCCTCAAATTTCATCCAAATGAGGAAGGACATAGATGACGAACTAGTTTGGTCTAAGAACCCCCACAATGGGGAATGCATAGACAAACTGGGATACGAAACTCATATTGAGCAACAATTAGTGGACACAAAAATATGGTCGTGCGATTCTCTATGGAAATTACACTTTTTGCTAAAAAGAAAACTCACCCTTTAGCTGGCTCTTTCAAACACACTTCTCACATGGGAAAATATCAATAGAATGGGATGGAAGGGACCTGTCCACTATCCACATTGTAACTCATCAAATGAGAATGCCTCTCACCTTTTCCTCTCTTATTCCTATAGAGGGAAGGTCACAACATCCACCCTTCATGAGTTGGAGAACAAAGGCATCTTTTCAAGAACACATTTGGAGGATAGTCTCAAGATCTGGATAAACAATAAATATATTGATGTTTTCAAAGGAATTACCTATATTCTTATAAACTACCTATGGTGGGCTAGAAATATCATCATTTTTTAGTTCATGAAACATCCCTGCAGAGGTCACTTAGGCTTAGTAGTCAAATTGTGTCAAGAGTACAAAATTGATCCAAAACCCTGTAAACGATGATTTCCAATAATGCTCCCACTCATTCCAATCATTCCATGCAATTTTTTTTAATAATGCATCTTAAGGAAATCCTTTTTCTCACTCAATCTTCCTATGTTCAAGTAAGATGTGCCCCGATAAGGGGCACAAACAATTAAGTTTATCTCATTTACCTTCGTACTCTCCTGGAAGTGGAAACTCTTATAAATTTAAATCATTGCAAATTTCGGGAGATTCAAAGCTCGTGGTTGACTGGGAAAATAACAAGATATCCAGAGAAAAAAATTATTCACAACCAATTATATAGGACATCAAAGATGTTATATATAATTTCTAATTGCTATCCTTCATGCACATTCTCCTAGAACTAAACAAATAGTTGGAATACTTTCAAAAGAAGCACTTGACTTGCCTATAAGCACTTTTGTTTCTTTGACTTTATGGACAAAGTGGAACATGATGAAATGGGCATCCATATTTGATACACTACACTACAACACACAACACATTACTTGTTTCCCAATTGCTAATTACAATTTTATTTATTTATTTATTTTATTTTTTTTCTCAGATATATCATTGAGTTTTTTCTTTGTCTCTAATGCCACTTAGGTAACACTTGACAAGTTTATCCAACAAACTCTCAATAGAAAAAGCATCAAAATCCTTGTTTCACTCAAAAGTGGAAGTTAACGAAATGTATTTTCATTAATGTATTTTCTTGAATGAATGCATGTTTATTTCTTGAACTAAGTTACTCACTCAGATCAACAAGGGACTAGTCCAAGGAACTTTTTGTCATCCCTCTAGATTAGAAACATGTAAATTAACCAATTTGAAGTAACCAATGTTTTTTTTCATGGAAAAAATAGTAGAAATTTGGGTCATGCATTAATATATATGTTTAGTTTGGATAGACACTTCTATGGATTTAAATGATACTTATAGTGAGCGAAGCTTACTCCTCGTGCAAACTGAATTGTCAAAATTATATAAAACCCAAATCTTATCCTTATAACTATGGAGATGGCGGAGGCATTAGTTGATAGACCCAAAAACCTTTTGATCACCACTCCAAATTTGTATTACAGTTTAAAACATGTACCACATTCTAAATTCCACACAATAAAAGGCATGCATTTTACATTTCTATGTCTACCAACAAAATTCAAAGAGAAAGTGAACAATTATCACAGGAATTAGAGGCAACACTTATATGAAATTTCAAGTCGGAAATAACTTGGGAATGAGACTTTTCAACCCAACTGTAGGCTTAATTGCACCAATTCTCTCTATAATTGGCCACCCCCTAGATAAGCTATGATACCACAAGGGGAAACTATCAACACATAGAAATTTAGGACGGGAAAAGGAAACCCTCCTTCACAATAACAAAAACATCAAAGAACTCCTCTACTTATTGAGTTTTGGGTCTCCACAAATCTCAAATGCTTCTCAACTAGCAAGAATTATAATATAGAAATCCCTTCATTTACTTATAGTCCCTTCGTAATTTCCTTGCCCAATGGTTATCATATTAGCCCAACATGCATCAATTTGTGACCCCCACTACTACACTAATTTTCAGAGCTCTTTAGTGAGTAATGGGCATGCAACATTCATTTTTAGAGTCTAAAACACCCCAACAATGTTCCAATCCTCGGATGAAACTTTTTGTGTCCATTCATGCACCAAAAACTATGTATAAATATACAAAATAGTTTGACAAGTTTTCCACTCGAAAATGATAGTGCTCTGCTCACAAAAATCACTACTCTAGGCACTTTTGTGTCTTTGATCTCTTTGAGTATGGTCTAAATGAACTCATGATGTTTGACCCACATGTTTTTCCTCATTTTATCACACCATTTGTAGGTCAACCCTTGAATTTTGAGATCGGTACTTTCCCATGTTGCCCAATGAATTCTAAAAGTACTCCACAACCACAACTTAAAAAAAGAGAATTATTGTAAATATTGAATTTTTATATGCTTATTAATTAAATTTAAATGTGAAGTTTTAAAATATAATGGTTATGAATATGAATCATTATTAGTTCATGCAAAGACGCGACTCTAGCAATCCATTTATCTTGTTGAACACTATTACTTTAGCATTAACCAATGCAACATACAATGTTCAACTTTGAAAAATAAATATTTTTTTTCAATGTAATTAAAAACCATTTTTCAAACATTTGAATGGGCCATAACTTGAAAGTCTTATTGCAGCCTTTGCACATATAATGGCATGTGGATAACTACTTGTTGAAGCCCCAAAAATCGGGTCTACAACAAGAGGGATACCCGCCCGGTCCGGACCTTGGTTGGAAGCTCCTTATCCGTTTGGCATAGCGGGTTCGACTGGGGATATGGGACCAGTTTCCCAATTTATGAGTGTGTGTGTGTAGAATTTGATGCTTCTAATCTAATGATTCCTAATTAAGGTGTTCTAATTCTAACTTTAATCTAGTGCTATGCTATTGTATTCTAATAAGCAGAAAACATCTAAGTCTATACTAACCCAGGGTGTAATTCTTCTATTATGCGATCTAAAAAGATTTCAAATAACAACTGGTAATAAAGATCATTAAGCTATTATGAGAAAAAAATTCAATAAAGATGAACCACTTCGTATAAAAAGTTAGACGAAACAGTTGTGAAAAACATATCGCATAATGAGTTATTCATACATTAAGCATAAATAACTAGCTATCATCGTACAAAAGTGCCAAATGATAACTTAGGCATTCACGCATTAATATATAAACAACTAAAACTGAATATCACTTTAACACATAAGCTGAAATGGTTAAGAGATAAGAGTACCATTTATAACTAGTCCTACTCATGAGCTTCAAGCGACAATGATTTATCTCTCCTTGATCTAACATCCACTAAGAGTACAGAAGTGCAACATCAGTAGCAGATATTAAATTCAAACATTAATAAATCATGTTCCATTCATTCATCAAAACCTCCTCGAAGGGTGCAAAAGTGCATGTTCTGAGGACAAGTTTTTGACAAATTTATGGACCCTTCTCTAAATGCATGAGAAGGGTTTAAATGCTACTAACTAAAACTAAAAATAACTTATTACAAAAATTCAGGATGCGGTTTAAATGACCGTCCTTTTTGTAAGCAAAAATAAAATAAAACTATTTCTAAAATTAAATATAACATCTAACTATTTCTGTATTTGCTCCTTAATATCGCAAGCATTCAGCATTGCCTGAGAAGAGTCGGTCGACCGACTTCAGCTTATAATTGTGCCGAGAAACGAAATTAGCAAGATCTGGTGCCATCTTTTCGGCAAAATCGATGACGTATTTGGGAATCATTCGCTGACTATGTGAATCTACCATGTATGCCCAGTATTATTCCCAATTTAACTTGATTAACCCTGAAATTGCTTTTTCCTTTTCTTTAGGTTTCTGTTTCTAGCGTGGCCTCTTGCAATTTTTTGGGGTTTACAGATAACTGAGCAATTGGAAGCTTTCCTTTTTGAGCAATTTTCTCAGCGATGCGCGATTAACGCTAAGCGCTAATCGTGCATCAAAAACTGCCTCTGTTTCTTGATTCGGGCTTCCTTGATGCGTTTTTCGCCTTTAACGCCTTTTGGGAGATATAAAGCTCAAACTTTGTGAAGATAATGATTCCGTAAGCTCTTGACCTGAGTCTTACAATGTTCATCTCCGTCATCAACACTGTCAGTGTATGTGAGAATTTGGGGCCTTGCTGCTTTCTAATGCAGGAATGAATGAGCTAACTCTGTAGCTGATGTTTCAGCTGACCTTGATGGGCCTATAGTAGCCGTAAATCCCATTACCTTAGGATTTTCTTCCCCAAGTAGATTAGGTGTGCCTTCCCAGATGGAACTTGGACTCCTGCCTTCCTCATCATAGTATCCTGCATACTGTTTTGTATAACCTTTTGTTCTTCGTTCCTGCAGTTTACAAATGAGGTGAAAGTAATGATAAAAATAATGACAGGAAAGCTTTAAATGCCAAAGATATGCAAAAACACACCACCTTACGTGAACTGGCTCCTTGATAAACACAAAATCATATTTTATTAACAACTAGCATATAACTCATTAATTAACATTAAAACGCGTGACTAGTTCTTGGTTTGTAGAAAAAGATTTTTCTTGAATATTGAGCCAGGAAAATTAGCAATGGAATGATTCTGCGATTTGCATCGCAGTATCATAGATCGCAACATCACATTATTGCCATTATCCTTGCATCGCAAGATCATTTAATCATTATGTGTATTTTGTGTTTTTGCGATATGCGATATCGCATATCGACGATTTTGAGGTTTTCCAACGTGAGTGCTTATTGATGCATGCGATGCGATGGATTTTCGCGTCGCAATCTCGCATTTTTTTAGCTCATAAGAAGGCATCCTATCATTTTTTTTTTGCGCGATGCGATATTTCTTAAGGAGTGACTTTACTTCCTTTATCATGAAACTTAAGCTTTTTTAGATTTTTCAAAGGTATTTTCCTAAGTTCATGATGGTAAGATTTATCCAAAAGGAAGTATAAGCACTAATTGATTTTTTTTAAATTTTTGGGTAAGGGTCCCCACTTATTTAGTATTAGCAATAGCACTATATAAAGAGGGGGGTTGTTGGTGGCCATAACACTACCTCACATATATGATGCCATAATTTATAGATATGATTGCAATTTATGAATATGGTTTCAATATTCAAGCATGAATTTTAGATACTTTTGTTGTGATTTTTTATTCTTAAGGTTTGTAGGAAAAACATTCAAAAATAATATCCTTGAAAATTGCTCGTACTTAGGTAAATACCCTATTTACCTTTAGTTACTTCCCACCTAATTTAAGGATGTCTTTGCATAAAAAGGACATAGTCTACTCATGCTACGTTTTGGCTTTTTCCACCTCCAATTTTTCATATTCTTCGACAACTTGAGGATTGAATCCCTAGGTCCTATGCCAGTGTCCATCTCCTTTTTCATCCCGTATCCATCTGCATTACTACACCTCCGTATTTGTTTCACTTTTGTTCTTTCATATTCTTATTCCAATGTCCAAATTGTTCATAGTTTCAATTCCTCTGTTACACTTCTAGTGAATATTTGTTTAACTTTTTTCAAAATATTGAAGCATATTGTGAAGCATTTTATCTCATTAAAGGCTTCCAATGTGCGTAGAAATTAATTTGGTCTTACATTCCAGAGTAGTGGGATTATTGCTTCAATGACCAAGAGAGAGTAGAGAAAAATCTGTGATCATGACTACATTATGGGATTATAACAAGAGGATGAAAAATGTTGCATCTTTTGGGGCCAAAAAGGTGAAGGAAGGGACTTCAATTGGCGCATATATATATATATATATAATGTGTCATAGATGGATGAAAATTTATCACTAATAATATTCACTAGGCCAGTGAAAATATCATTATCCAGCTGATATTCATTTAATTTCATTGTGAGAAAATATAATAGAAACAATTTTGATACATTTAGTAATGGCTATGTTTTATATTTAGAATATTATATATGTGTGTATGTATATGTATATATGTGGATGAAAGTATATCGCTACTAATATAAATTGGACCAACAAAAATGTCACTATCCAACTAGTATCCATTTTATCTCACCACAACAAATCCAACTTCAAAATACTATTTTTTTGCCCAAATAATTGAGAGCGGTGAAGTTTCGATTTCTACTACTATTGAAGTTCAAAATTGATAACTTAATATGTTCTTTTGATGGTAAAAGTGACCTCTTCGCATGTCAATGTTTTGTAAAATGTTGAACTATTTTGTTTCCCTTTCAATACTATATTCGAGGATATGATATGGTCCCATTCGTATTTTTTAAATATCCACGAGTCAACAAAATCGGCGTGATGGGATACAATAGATCTAACTAACATCAACACGACCTAGTCCTCTCATTTAGAACCCTTATTGTTTATTTTATATCACAAGACCAAAAGAATTGTCCTAGTGTCAATCGGTTCAAAATTTGATGGATGGAGAGAGTATCAGACACATTATTTCCATTTTATCATATAAAAAGAAGTGTGTTGTCTTCTAAAATCTGTCAAGGTGCTTTTATCAAGTATGTTGTATTTTTATGTCTCACTATTACAGGCATCTCTATTGGGTATGCCTTTGTGTTTTTCTGTCTAGGTATTATAATTGTTCAACATCGATTTTATAGTTGTTCACGAGGAGGTCGTGATTCATATATGCACTTGTTTATAATGTTTTATTTCATATGGACTATATTCTAAAATTCCAAATGGCTTTCGAGATTCGGTAAAGGAAAAAAACAAGGAACTTTAATTAAAATTTAAAGTTGTCACATCTTGTAATAATCTTCTGGACCCAATCCTACAACTATAAATATCTAGCGAGGATATAAAACAAAAAATCAAAATAATAGTAAAGATACATACTCCCAACTATAGACAAAAATGATAGAGCATACGAAGGTCAGGGACCTCACCCGTCAATGCCACCCAGAAGACCGAAAAAAACAGAAAGAAAAAAAATCCCTTGCATAAGGCATCGCATGCCCTAGAGAGAGCGGGTCATAAACCTAGCAGAAAATAAAATTACAAGATTTCTTGCCTGGGATCAAAGAGGAATGTAAATGAGGAAAAAGCATAGTCCATCATACAAAAAGGAAGGAACTTGTGTTGATGATGATAGAGTTTTGAATTGTTGGAGTCACTATTGCTATTACATCAAAATCTGCAGGTATTAGTAAACAGATACATCGCTACGACACGAAACGCATAGGGAGCGTTGAACTATCCTTCTACACCGCCATTAACAGGGAGCATTGAACTATCTTTCTACACCGCCATTAACAGGGAGCATTGAACTATCTTCCCCCAACACGAGCCAGGTGTGTTTCAAACTCGAGACCTTTGACTTTGATACCACTTGTTGGAGTCACGATTGGTGTTACACCAAAACCCACAAAATTTTGATTTTTTAATTTATTTTAAAATATGAAGTGTTTTTATTATAATATCCAAATAAAATAGAACAAAGAATAGATGTGGTATAATTTGATTCATGGAAAATGGAGAGAAATTTTATTTATCAAAAAAATAGATTTAAATTGAATATTTAATTTCCACTAGTTATTTAGATATGGCATAATTTGATTAAGGGAAAATTGGGAGAAAATTTATTTATAAAAAAGAATAGATTTAAATTGAATATTTCATTTTCACTAATTATCAATTTATTTATAAAAACAAATAGATTTAAATTGAATATTTGATTTCCACTAACTATATACTTGAGTATTGCTTAAAATTGAATTCACTTGAAAATACTCTTCCCATAATATTCAATTTGCACATTATTAATTATGATATGGTGTAATTTGATTCAAGGAAAATGGAGAGAAAAATTATTTATAAAAAAGAATAGATTTAAATTGAATATTTCATTTCCACTAATTATACTACTTGTGTCTTGCTTAAAAATTGAATTCATTTGAAAATACTCTTGCCATAATATTCAATTTGCACATTATTAATTATGATCAATACCAATTGTTTATCTGATTATTATTTTATTTTGTGTTTTTTTTTTGAACATTTTTTTATGTGTTTTTTTTTCTTCCATAATGATGGACTGCTTGCTGGTTCCAATGACAATCTTCCGAATCTGGTTGCTATATCTTCTATGTCTTCGATTTGTTCCTTTTTCAATTCCTTGAGATCTTCAGTCATGAAATCTCTACTTGTACAATAATGGAATGCTTTTAATTCACTGTCACAAGCTTAATAATAATTCCGCCTTCTTTCCATTCCTTTATCTACCCACTGTTTGGTGAAAGGAACGGTATATATATATAATCTGCGCACAAATTTTTTCTACTGTACAAATAGGTGAATGTGATAACAGTATTTCATGCAACCGGTGGGCGCACAACCTTTCAACGGGTTGTGACTTGTTCAAATACACCATATGGGACTTAGCAACAACGCACAACTTCAATTAAGCTTCATAACCACGCCATATCGTATTACAAGCCAAGCATTGTATTAAATCTATGGGAGAACAACGCATTGGTTTATGAAGGCAGCGCATAAGCGTTGACAAAACCACAATTCAAAACCATTAACAAATCAATACAGTGTTTAAATTTCAATAACTGCGTATTACCACTATGAAGGACAGCGCACTGTGAGTGCAGCATATTGCAAATTTTATGGACTGCGCACAGCGTGTTGGTAACTACCACAACCATGCTTTTAATATACAAATAAACGCTGTAGAAAACATATAATTGCCACGGTTTATTTTAATTACCACCGCATTCCAATTCAAGTGCCACCGATTCCTATTGGATTTAATTTACAGGCATACAATCCCAAAATCAAAACCTGACAGTATACATACTGCTTGGTAAATTAAAGCACACCAATCTTTTATTAAAACTATAAAAGTTATGAACAGCGTGGAGCTCCCTTGTCACACAATTAAACAACATATCATTTACACAGGGTCGCGCTCTCTCTTTTTTTCACCAAAGACACTCTGTTTTTTCTTCTGAAGAGCTGCTAATACATTCAATTTTCCCATTGGTTCATGCATAAAAAAAATTTCTAATTCTAGACTCTATCCTGAAAAGAAATCTTCCCTACTTGGCAGCTGATTTTTACATTTTTTCCTTCCTATTCTTAGTTGCCTTATTACAAAAGCAATTACATATAGAAAGTAGCAATATATAGTAATCTTAGCTTTTCTTTGTTTTTTTCTCAACACTAATCTAGCATGCCTTATTCTATCTAGAAAAGATGGCATGTTCTATTTTCTAAATTTAACTAAAAAACATAGAAAACAACAGGCTAAGGGTCCCACTCCTTGCCTGTAGATTTTTATTTTTATTTTTTCATGGAATAAATCAGAAGATTTTTCCTCTGAATCAGATGCTCCTGCATCAGACTCCTGAGGACAAAAATTTTCATGGGCTCATGTCCATGAGCTGGTCTACAGATTTGCCAGTTTCTGTAGAACATCTTCTGTAACCCAAGTAGCTTCAGTGATTGGTTGTCCTTTCCATTTGACCAGATACTGGAAGTATTCCCGTTTCCTTGTCTTCTTGTGCACCTGCTTGTTTAGAATTCTTTCTAGCTGTAAATTCCTTGCTGTGGGCAGCTGTTTTACCCAGTTAACTTCTGTAGTCTCTTGATCCTGTATTGCATCATCTGTAGCTTTATCTTCATATTTATACAAGTATGCAACATTAAAAATTGGTGATATTCCCACACCAGGTGGCAATTCAATCTCATAAGCATTTGCAGAGAACTTCCACAGTATCTTGCATGGTCCAATTTTCTTAGACTTCAACTTATTATATTCACCTTTTGGAAATCTCTCTTTCCTGAGATGTGCTAACACCAAGTCTCCAACTTCAAAATTCACTTCTCTTCTCTTCATGTCTGCTCTGGTTTTGTACTTGATGTTGCTATCTTTTAGCTGTTGTTTCACCTGTTCATGAATTGATTGCATCCTGGAAGCAAAGTCTTCACCTTCTACACTCCTCATTTCTTCTTTCCCCAAATTTCTTAGTTCAGATATTCCTCTAGGATGCATTCCATAAACAATATGGAATGGGCTCTGTCCTGTACTCCTGTTTGGCGAATCATTATGCATACTCAACTTGTGGGAATACCTGATCCCATTGCTTTGGATGCTCTGCAGTAAGACTCCTCAAAAGATTTCCTAAGCTTCTGTTCACAACTTCAGTTTGTCCATCTGTCTGAGGATGATAGGCTGAGCTGAAACTTAGCTTAGTTCCCAAATTCTTCCATAATGTTCTCCAGAAATGTCCCACGAACTTTGAATCCCTGTCTGAAACAATGCTTTTGGGAAACCCATGCAATCTTACAATTTCTTTAAAAAACAAGTTAACAATGTGAGAAGCATCACTAGTTTTATAACAGGGAATAAAGTGTGCCATTTTTGAAAATCTATCTACTACAACAAAGA